>JAJJMG010028300.1:107369-153764 GCA_022058835.1 Vitis aestivalis var. linsecomii x Vitis rupestris | reverse complement strand
GATTCGACCCCTTTTCGGTGCACGTCGAGACAGTTTTTTGATACTCGTACGGATTCTAACTTTTCCCGGTACTGGCCCAGATTCTACCATTTTTCGGTACTCACACTGATTCGACCCTCGAAAAACTGTCTCGATGAGTACCGAAAAGGGGTCGAATCAGTGTGAGTACTGAAAAATGGTAGAATCCGGGCCAGTACCGGGAAAAGGAAGAATGCGTGCGAGTATCGAAAAACTGTCTCGACGAGGACCGAAAAGGGGTGGAATCAGTGTGAGTACCGAAAAATGGTAGAATTCGGGCCAGCAACTAAAAGTTGTTCATATCATCTAGTTCCTTGAGCTCACGAACTAGAGTAGCTCATGTCATCCACATCCTTGAGTTGTTAATAGCATCTAAATCCCTAAGCTCACAACCCGAATTTGTTCATTTTAGCCACAACCCAACATTGTTCATAACATTTAGAGCCTTGAGCTCACGACCCGTAGTAATTCATTTCAACAACAATGTAGAGTTGTTCATAAAATCTAGAGCCTTGACATCACGACTTAGAGTTGTTCATTTCATCCATAACCCTAACTTGTTCATAGCCTCTAGAGCTATGAGCTCACGACATGGAGTCATTCATGTCAACCAGAACCTGATGTTGTTCATAACATTTAGAGCTCTAAGCTAACAACCAAGAGTATCTCATGTTATCTATAACCCTTAGCTATTCATAGCAACTAGAGCCTTGAGCTCACGATCGAGACTCATACATGTCAACCATAAGTCTGAGTTATTCTTATATCTACAGTGCTAAGCCCATGGCTCATAGTCTTTCATGTAATTAATAGCTCTAAGTTGTTCATAGCATCAAGAGCCCTAAGCTCACGACCCAGAGTCGTTCATCTCAACCATATCTCAAATTTTTTTCATAGCATTTAGAGCCTTAAGCTCATAAATTAAAGTCTTTCATGTCAACCACAACCTTTAGTTGTTATAGAATCAAAAGGCCTAAGCTCATGACCTAGAGTCATTCATGTCATCCATAAGCCTAAGTTGTTAATAACATCAAGAGCCTTAAGCTCACGACCTAGAATTGTTCATGTCATCCTCAATCCTAAGAAGTTCACAGCATCTAGAGGCTTGAGCTCATGACATAGCATCATTTATATCATCCACAACCCTTAATGGTTCATAGCATCAAGAGGCTTGAGCTGACGGGATCCCA
Source organism: Vitis aestivalis var. linsecomii x Vitis rupestris (assembly GCA_022058835.1). Taxonomy (NCBI): domain Eukaryota; kingdom Viridiplantae; phylum Streptophyta; class Magnoliopsida; order Vitales; family Vitaceae; genus Vitis; species Vitis aestivalis var. linsecomii x Vitis rupestris. Next base: position 152,556 of record JAJJMG010028300.1, on the reverse strand, counting down.
ATTCAATCATATCATTCGCAACTTTGAGTTATTCATACCATCTAGAGCCTTGGGCTCATAACCCGTAGTAGCTCATGTATTCCACGGCCTAGAGCTATTAATAGAATTTAAAGCCTTGAGCTCTTGACCCTGAGTCATTTGTGTCAACCACAGCCTTGAGCTTTTCATAGCATCTTGAGCCTTGGGCTCAATTCCTAAAGTTGTTCATGTCATCCACAACCTTGAGTTGTTCCTAGAATCTAGAGGCCTAAGCACATAGATTGCAACTCATTCATTTTATCCAAAACTTTGAGTTGTTTATAGCATCTAGAGCCCTGAGGTTATGACCTCAAGTCATTTATATGAACCAAAGGCCTGAGCAGTTCATAACTTCTAGAGGACTTTGCTCATAGGATCCCAAATCGTTCATATCATTCACAACTCTAGATTGTTTGTAGCATCCAGAGTCCGGAGCTCCTAACCTTGAGTAGCTCATGTCATCCATAGCTCTAAGTTGTTCATAGCATCCAAAACCTTGAGCTCATGACTCGGAGTAGCTCATCTCATCCATACCCCTGAGTTGTTCATCACATTTAAAGCCTTAAGTTTATGACCCAGAGTCATCCATGTCATCCATAATCCCGAGTTGTTCATAGTATCTAGAGGCTTGAGTTCATGATGTAGAATTGTTCATATTGTCCATGACCTTGAGTGGTTCATAGTATATAGTATATAGGGGCCTGAGCTCATAGGATCATAAGTTGTTCATATCATCTATAACTCTTACATGTTCATAGCATCTAAAGCCCTCAGCTAATGACCTAGGGTTTTTCAAGTCAACCATAACCCTATGTTGTTCAAAGTATCTGGAGCCCTAAGCTCATGACCCGATGTCATTAATGTCATCCATAGCCCTGAGTTGTTCACACCGTCTAAAGCCTAGAGCTTATGACCCATAGTCATTCATGTTAACCATAGCCCTGAACTATCATCACATTTAGAGCCCTAAGCTCACAACTTAGAGTCATTAATTTCATCCACAACCTTTATCCAATCATAACATTTAGAGGCTTGAGCTAATCACGTAGAATCGTTCATATCATCCATTGCCCTAAGTGGTTCAAAGCATCTAGTGGCCTAAGCTCATGGGATACCGAGTCGTTCATATCATCCATAACTCTGACCTAATCGTGACATCTAGATCCCTAAGCTCATGACCTAGAGTTGTTCATCTCAACCAAAGCCTTGAGTGGTGCATATCATCTAGAGACCTGCGCTTATGGCATCCTGAGTCATTCTTATAATTCATAACTCTAAGTTGTTCATAACATCCAAAGCCTTGAGCTTACGACCCATAGTAGTTCATGTCATCCATAACCCGGAGCTATTCATAGCATCCAGGCCTTGAACTCACGACCTGAAGTAGTTCATCTTATCCACACCCCTGAGTTTTTCATAGCCTATAGAGCCCTAAGCTTACGACCCAGAGTCATTCATGTCAACTATAGCCCTGAGATGTTCATAGTATCTAGAGTACTAAGCTCATGACCCTGAGTTGTTAATGTCATCCACAACCCTAAGTGATACACAACATTTAGAGGCTTGAATTGACATGATCCTGAGTCATTCATATCATCCATAACATTAAGATGTTCATTACTTCTAGTGCCATGAGTTCACAACCAAAAGTCTTTCATGTCATCCATAGCCCTAACCCATTCATAAATTTAGAGGTTTGAGCTCATGATGCAGAATCTTTCATAGAATCCACAACCTTGAGTGGTTCATAGAATCTAGAGGCCTAAGCTCACGAGATCCCGAGTCGTTCATATCATCCATAATTATGAGTTGTTTATAGCATCCAAAGCCTTGAGCTCACCACCCAGAGTAGCTCTTGTCATCCACAGCCTTGAGCTATTCATAGCATCTAGATCCTTGAGCTCATGGCTAAGAGTTGGTCATGTCAACCATAACACTTGGTTGTTCATAGTATCTAAAGCTCTAAGTTTCCTATCCAGAGTTGTTCATATTATCCACAACCCTAAGTTGTGAATAACATCTATATCCCTGAGCTTTTAACCCAGAGTCTTTCATGACATCGATAAACCTAAGCTTTGTATAACATTTAGAGCTTTGAGCTCACGACCTGATTACTACCAAAAAGTGCTATTTTGTAGACCTAATTATAATGGTTTTAAGCACCTTTGGGTAGTAATCATATTCATTTAACCCAATTAATTTATTAAGGTCCTTAGTAATTGGTTTTAACCATTTTGTGGCAAGTTTACATGTTTATATCAGCTTATGAATCAATTCAAGCATGCCAAATGATGGAGGAGCTACTTAAAGCAAGCCAACCAAAAAAGAGAAGCAAAGAAAAGCAAAGAGAAGCAAAGAAAAGCAAAAGAGAAGCAAAGAGAAGCAAGGAGGAAAACAGAGGACAGCAGCTGCAGTCTTCTTGGGCACTTTTGGAGCACTTCCCGAAGTCCATTTTTTACATGCTATATACCGTTTCAAAGCTCAGGAAGTCAAGAATCCAACGCTTCAAACCGTGTACGATTTAGAGCTGAGACGAGGAAGTTATGGCCTTCGGAAGAAAACTGCTCCAGGTGTGCGAAAATTTCGCACACCTTCTGAATGGTGTGCGAATTTCGCACACCTGTGCGAATTTCGCACCCCTGTGCGAAACCTCCCCTGTTTTGCCGACTCCACACGAGATCTTTTCTTTTTAGATATTTTTGTATAAATTTCCATTCTTCTCCTTGTAATCCACCAATCATAAGATTTCTTAGCTAGGAAGGTTGGAAAAACTTCTCTATTTATACTCCTTTGCATCCGTTGAAACAAAGGGAGAAATTTATGTAATATACCCATATATATTGAAATATCGCACAGAGCCTTGCTCTGTTTTTCCTTCTCTTTTCTTTCTATTTTCTTAGTAGCCAAACATCCTTGGTGGATGAAATCCCCAAGGATGAGAGGCTAACCTTTTAAGTTTCTCAAAGTATGGATATTATGTGATGGCTTGGATGCATTCCCATGGAAATTTCTCGCACCCGGAAGGTAAGGTAGTCGTTTTTCATTAATGGTTCATTAATGCAAAGTTTAGTTTTTATTTCCATTGGACAACTTCCAACGGCCAATACTTGATAAGCTTTTGGATTTCTATCCATTAGTTATCTCCTACGAGCTATTGGAAGGTGAGGTTTTCAATTCCAAGTTTTGCATTAATCCATTAGAACCAATTTCAATGGCCATTGAAAGGTGAGTTTATCACTTGGAATGACTTTGAGTTGCCAATATTTGGTAAGCTTTTGGCTTTAGACCATTAGTTATCTCTTACGAGCCATTCAAAGGAAGTCTAAGGTGACTAACCATTGATGAAATTCACTACCATCTGTTTTGCCATTTTAAAGGATTAAAACTTGATTTGCTAAATCCATACCGGTTCGGGAAGCAAGCATCACCATAGTTGCAACCCCAACGCGAGGAGCCTATCCTGAGATTTCCAATTTGCATAAGAGCCAGAGCATATCTCTCCTATCTTTGAGAAACTTGTTTTTACACCCTTTCATTTTAGTCTTTAATGTTAGCTTAAATTAGTTTAAATCTTTCTAAAAAATTTACATTTTCTTTTAAAGCTAACATCCATAAGAAAATCACCTATTTTCCTAATTTGAATATCACTTGTGTTTGCGAAAACCCTTCCCAGTGAACGATCCTAGAACCACTATGCTATAGTAGCTTGGCTACTTTAGTAATAGTATCTAAGTTATAAATTTTGTTGATACGCCTTTAAAGCTAAGCTACCATGAGTCGCATCACGACCCTAAGTCTTTCATGTCATTGATAGCCCTGACCTGTGCATAGCATCTGGAGGCCTGAGCTCATGTACCAGACTCATTCATGTCAACCATAACCCTGAGCTGTTCATAGTATCTGGAGGCTAAAGCTCATCAACTGGAGTCATTCTTATCTTCCACATCTTAGAGTTGTTCATAGCATTTAGAGCCTTGAGGTCATGACTAAGAAACGTTCATGTCAACCATAGGCCTGAGTTGTTCATAACATCTAAAGCCCTGAGCTCATAGCCTTGAGCTCACAACCCCAAGCTGTCAATGATAGCCTTGAGCTATTCATTGCATCTAAAGCCTTAAGCTTATAACTCAGAGTTGTTCATCTCAACCAGAGCAAAGAGTGGTTCTTTGCATCTAAAGCCCCGAGCTCATGACTAGGAGTTGTTTATGTCATCCATAGCCCTAAGCTATTCATAGTACTTAGAGGCCTGAGCTAATGATGTAGAATAATTCATATCATCCAAAATCCTAAGCGGTTCATAGTATTTAGAGGCCTGAGCTGACAAGCTCAAAAGTTGTTCCTAACATCCACAACTCTAAGCTATTCGTAGTATCTAAGCCTTGAGCTCTCAACCCGAAGTCGTTCATGTCAACAAAAGCCTTGAGCGATTCATAGCATCTATAGGTTTGAGCTCATGGGATTATGAGTCATTCATATCATTCACAACTCTAGGTTGTTCATAGCATCCATAACCTTTACCTCACGATCTAGTGTAGGTCATGTCATCCACTGCCCTAAGTGGTTCATAGCATCCAAAGCCCTAAGCTCATGACCCAGAATAGGCCATCTCATCCATAACCTTGAGCAATTAATAACATCAAAATCCCTGAGCTCACGACTCAAAGCCATTTATGTTAACAATAGCCTTGACTTGTTCATAGTATTTCGATCCATGAGCTCACGACCAAGAATCATTCATGTCATCCATAGCCCTAAGTTGTTCATAACATTTAAAGGCTTGAGCTCATGATGAAGAATCATTCACATCATCCACAACTTTAGTGGTTCATAACATCTTGAGGCGTTAGCTCATAAGATCCTGAGTCATTCATATCATCCCCAACTCTGAGTTGTTCATTGCTTTTAGAGCAATGAGCTTAAGACCCGAAGTCTTTCATGTCAACCACAGTCCTATTCATAGCATCTAGAGTCTTAAGCTCATGACCTAAAGTTGTTCATGTAATTCATAGCTCCAAGTTGTTCATAGCATCTAAAGCCTTAAGATCACCACCTAGAGTCATTCATATTAACCACAACCTTGAGCTGTTTATAGCATGTAGAGCCTAGAGCTCCCAACCCGTAGCCTTTCAAGTCAACAATAGCCTTGAGCTATTTAGAGTATCTAGTGGCCTCATCTCATGAACCAGAGTCATTCATGTCATCCATAGCTCTGAATTGTTCATAGAATCTAAAGCCCGTAGCTCATAACCTCAAGTTGTTCATTTCAACCCCAACCCTAAGCTGTTAATAGCATCTAGAGCCCTAACCTCAAGACCCAAAGTCTTTCAAGTCAACAACAACTCAGATCTGGTTATAATATCTAGAGGATTGAGCTCATTGGTCGGAGTCATTCATGTCATCCACAACCCTAAGTTGTTCATAACATCTAGACCTTGAGATCACGAGCTGGAGTTATTCATGTGAATTGTAGCCCTAAGCTTTTCATAGCATTTAGAGCCCTAAGATCATGACCCATAGTCATTCATGTCAACTACAGCCCAAAGTTATTCATAACATCTATAGACCTGTTCTCATGACTTGGAGTCATTCATGTCAACTATAGCCTTGAGCTATGCATAGTATCTTAAGCCCAAAGCTCAAGACCTGATTACTTCTCAAAAAGTGTTATTTTATATTATGTAATTAACTCTTTTAAACACTTTTGAGTAGTAGTTATTACCTTTTTAACTCAATTGGCATGTTAAGGACCCTTCCAATCATTTCTAATCAAGTTGTTTTAAATTTTGGTGTTTTTGATAGCTTTTTGATCACCAAAGCAATTTAAGATGAGGGAGAGCTCTATATAATCCATGGCAAAGTAAATGGAAGCTCATTTACATGAAGAATCCAAGCTTTGGAGCTTTGTAGTCCTTTGCCAAAAGCAAATCAAGAATGCAAGGAGGAAAAAAAATAGAGAGGAATCTAACATGAAGAAATCAAAGAGGACAACAACTATAGGACACATTTCATTCACTTCCTAAAGTGCATTATTTTCATACTATATGTCATTTTGAAGCTTGGGAAGTTAGAAATCCAACGCTTGAACAGTGTGCAAATCAGAGCTGAAATGAAGAAGTTACAACCATTGGAAGACAACCGCAGCAAGCTAAAAGACAATTTCGCAAGCTACAAAATCACAAAATTCAAGTTGCAAAATCAACCTTTTCTTGCAAAATGGACACTTTTAGCTTGCGAAAATTTCGCAGGTCATGTTTCAACTTGCAAAATCCATCTGTGTGCTCCCAAATATTTGCGACCGACTCTTTTAGATTTTTTATTCAGATATTTGTTGTTTAAATCCCTATTTTCTCCTTGTAATCCACCAATCATAGGATTCCTTAGTTAGGAAGCAAGAAGAAAGGGTGAATAACCTTTCTATATAATCTATTGTAATTTTATTTTAAAAAGATATCTCGGGAGTTTGTTCTTAGAGACCAACTTTTTGTATAGTTTTGAAGAAAGTAATGCACAGAGCTTTACTTTGCCTTACCTACTCGTTTTGATTGTATTTTTCTCACTAGCCAAACAAGCTCTGAGGATGTTTCCTCGGAGAATGAGTGGCTAGGCTTTTTGTCTCTTGGAGTGAAGGAAGCTGGGTAAGGTGCCAAATGGAAAAATTGGAAGTTTTGTTGTTTCAATTTTTAATGAAGAGAAAGTGTGACCTGTTAATGGTTTTTATGTTTTTAGTTAACTTAAAACGCCTTAAAATCACCTAGGTCAACACTTGGTAAGGCAAGTGGTCTCCATCCATTGAGATACACTAGTTTATGTCTTGTGAGCCTTTGAGAGGTGGTTTAAAGGTAGGATTTTCTAGATTAGCCAACACTTGGTAAGCTTTTAGACTCCAAGGAGACATCCATTAGTTATCTCTTGCGAGCTTTTGATGGGTAATCCAAGGTTAAGAATCACCTTGAATGGCCAATACTAGGTGAGAGGTATGAACCATTGCAAGATGATTCAGTGACAGGGAATTAGTGTTTGAATCCATAAAAGGGAAGCATCTATACCACACCAGTTCGGGAAATAACTATATGTTAAATCCCTAATGCAAGAAAAAGATTCAAGTGACCGGAACTCTCTTTTTGTAATAGGAACCTGAGCCCAATGATCCAAAAACTCTAAGAAACACTTTTCTTTATAAGTAATTTCCGTTGCTTTATCGGTTTCTCTTTAAAACCAACCTTTTCAAACATCTTTATGTTTTCTTTTAAAGTTAGCCTTGAAATGAAAAGGCACCAATTTAGCTTTGAATTAATATCAGTTGTAATTTGAAAACCCATCCCAGTGAATGATCCTAGAGCCACTATGCTATGCTAGCTGAGGCTATCCTAGTACATGGTGAAATAGGTTTATAAATTTTGTTGATTACTCCTGTCTAAGGACCAAAATCAAGGTACACCAGTTGATTGAACACCAATCAACAGGACATACACCAGCTGGGCATGAATCAAATGGCGCCGTTGCCGGGGATGGTGCCAACTTTACAGTGATATCATCTTTTCAGAGTACTTGTGATCTTCATCACAAGTATGGTGATTTTTCTTTAATTTTACTAACTCTTTTTATTTGTTTCTTTTTCCTTGTTCATATTTTAGCATATCTTTTAATTTATTTTTAGTTAATCTTAGTCTTTTTTGCAGTTTTGTTTTCTTTTGTTTCTTTGTTTTTGTTAAAGTTGTTACTAGTTATGTATGCCAAATTGGATACGAGACAGTGGAAGAAGACTTGTGAAACTTGAAACACCTCATAAAACGGAGTTGGAATTGTGCTTGAACATCATGGAAACTACTCCTGAAGATCAGCATAGTCACCATGGTCACCAAGACAATCCCAATGCATTCAAATCAATGAGGGACCGCATGCATCCACCTCGTATGAGTGCACCATCATGTATAGTGCCTCCTACAAAGCAGCTAGTAATCAGACTGCATATTGTGCCGCTTCTACCTACTTTCCATGGGATGGAAAGTGAGAATCCCTATGCACATATCAAGGAATTTGAAGATGTTTGTAATACATTCCAAGAGGGAGGAGCTTCAATTGACTTGATGAGACTAAAGCTATTTCCTTTTACTTTGAAGGATAAGGCCAAGATTTGGCTTAATTCTTTAAGGCCAAGGAGTATCCAAACTTGGACTGATTTGCAAGCTGAATTCCTCAAGAAATTTTTCCCTACTCATAGGACAAATGGCTTGAAAAGGCAAATTTCAAACTTCTCAGCTAAAGAGAATGAGAAATTCCATGAGTGTTGGGAGAGATACATGGAAGCCATCAATGCTTGTCCTCACCATGGTTTTGATACATGGCTATTGGTGAGTTACTTTTATGATGGAATGTCTTCCTCAATGAAGCAACTCCTCGAGACTATGTGTGGAGGAGATTTCATGAGTAAGAATCCGGATGAAGCCATGGATTTCTTGAGTTATCTGGCCGAAGTTTCAAGGGGATGGGATGAACCAAACAAAGGAGAAGTGGGGAAGATGAAGTCTCAACCAAATTCCTTTAATGCTAAGGTTGGGATGTATACCTTGAATGAAGATATTGACATGAAAGAAAAAGTTGCAACTATGACAAGAAGATTGGAGGAGCTAGAACTGAAAAAGATACGTGAAGTGCAAGTCGTTGCTGAAACACCAGTGCAAGTCATGCCATGTCCTATTTGTCAATCTTATGAGCACTTGGTGGAGGAGTGTCCTACAATTCTAGCTATGAGGAAAATGTTTGGAGATTAAGCAAATGTCATTGGACAATCCAAGCCCAACAACAATGCTTCATACCGTAATACCTACAACTCAAATCGGAGGAACCATCCAAATTTCTCCTGGAAGCCAAGAGCACCTCATTATACACAGCCAGGCCAAGCATCTCTCCAAGCTTCAAATCTTAAGCAAGCAATAGTGAATCTAAGCAAGGTCGTGGGAGATTTTGTTGGAGATCAGAAATTCATCAATGCTCAACCTAGTCAAAGAATTGACAGTGTAAAGAATACATTGAATAAAGGATGTATGGAATGCAAAATGATTTAGCTCAGAAGATAGATAATCTCCAACACTCAATCTCAAGGCTCACTAACCTTAACATAGTGCAAGAGAAGGGGAGATTTCCTTCTCAACCTCACCAAAACCCCAAGGGTATCCATGAAGTGGAAGCTCATGAGGGAGGGTCTTCACAGGTGAGAGACGTCAAAGCCTTGATCACTCTAAGGAGTGGTAAAAAGGTTGAGCTGCCAACACCCAAGCCACATGTTGAGAAAGAGGAAGAAGAAGAAGAGACAGAAAAAAGAGAGGAAATCAAAGGAAAGAAGAAAGATAGCAGTGAAAGGAAAGAGGACCATGATTCAACAGTGAATGAAAATCAGGAGAAAGTAGTTATCAAGGGAGATGTGATGAAGAAACACACACCCCCACCTTTTCCTAAAGCTTTACATGGGAAAAAGGGAATCATAAATGCATCATAAATTCTTGAAGTATTGATATAGGTGAAGGTCAACATCCCATTGCTAGATATGATTAAACAAGTGCCAACTTATGCAAAATTCCTAAAGGACTTGTGTACTATCAAAAGAGGGTTGAATGTGAATAAGAAAGCCTTCTTGACTGAGCAAGTAAGTGCTATGATACAGTGCATGTCTCCATTGAAGAACAAAGATCCGGGTTGCCCTACCATCTTAGTCATGATTGGAGGAACTATAGTGGAGAAAGCTTTGTTAGACTTGGGAGCAAGTGTGAATTGGCTACCATACTCTGTCTACAAGCAATTGGGACTTGGTGAATCGAAGCCAACATCAATCACTATATCTCTAGCAGATAGATCAGTGAAAATTCCAAGAGGGATAATTGAAGATGTCTTAGTTCAAGTTGACAATTTCTACTATCCAGTAGACTTTGTTGTTCTTGACACATACCCAATTGTCAAGGAAACTAATTATGTTCCTATCATACTTGGAAGGTTTTTCCTAGCTACATCAAATGCAATCATAAATTGTAGGAATGAACTCATGTAACTCACGTTTGACAACATGACATTGGAGCTCAATATCTGCTATATATCCAAAAAGCCAATCACTCCGAAAGAAGATGAAGGTCCAGAAGAAGTGTGCATCATTGACACTTTAGTGGAGGAGCATTGTAATAAGAAAATGCAAGAGAAATTGAATGAAAGTCTTGGGGATCTTGAAGAAGGGTTGCCTGAACCCTCAGATTTGCTTACTACTCTACAAGGTTGGAGGAGGATAGAAGAAATTCTACCTTTTGTTCAATAAAGGGGAGGCACAAGAAGCTGCTAAAGAGGATAGCCCAAAGCTTAATCTGAAGCCCCTGCCCACGGAGTTGAAGTATACATACCTAGGAGAGAATAAAAAGTGCCCTGTTGTTATATCTTCATCGCTTACTACTCCTCAGGAGATGAGTTTAATTGAAGTTCTCAGGAGATGTAAGAAAGCAATAGGATGGCAAATATCTGATTTGAAATGCATCAGTCCTTTGGTATGTACACATCATATATATAGAGAAGAAGAAGCTAAGCCAATTCGTCAACCTCAAAGAAGATTGAATCCTCATATGCAAGAGGTGGTGCAAGCTGAGGTTCTTAAGCTACTTCAAGCAGGTATTATCTACCCCATATCAGATAGCCCATGGGTGAGTCATACTCAAGTAGTACCAAAGAAGTCAGGGATCATAGTGGTGCAAAATGAAAAGATAGAAGAAGTTGCTACATGCCTCACTTCAGGTTGGAGGGTGTGTATTGACTATAGAAAATTGAATGTTGTGACAAGAAAGGATCATTTTCCATTGCCATTTATTGATCAAGTGTTGGAAAGAGTCTCAGGCCATCCTTTCTATTGTTTCTTGGACAGCTACTCCGGGTATTTTCAAATAGAAATCGATGTTGAAGACCAAGAGAAGACCGCTTTCACATGTCCATTTGGAACATATGCCTACAGAAGAATGCCTTTTGGTTTATGCAATGCACCTGCAACATTCCAACGATGTATGTTAAGTATTTTCAGTGATATGGTGGAGCGAATTATGGAAGTTTTTATGGATGACATCACCATATATGGAGTTACATTTGAGGAATGCTTAGTTAACTTGGAAGCGGTTCTGAACAGATGCATTGAAAATGACTTAGTTCTTAATTGGGAGAAATGCCATTTTATGGTACAACAAGGAATTGTCCTTGGCCACATCATCTCAAAGAAAGGCATTGAAGTTGATAAAGCAAACGTAGAACTTATTATCAGATTGCCACCCCCAACAACTGTAAAAGAAGTAAGGCAATTCCTTGGACATGCAGGGTTCTATAGGAGGTTTATAAAAGATTTCTCTAATCTTTCAAAGCCTCTTTGTGAACTATTGGGTAAGGATGCTAAATTTGTATGGGATGAGAGATGTCAAAGGAGTTTTGAGCAACTGAAACAATTCTTGACAACCGCTCCAATAATGTGGGCTCCTAACTAGCAACTACCTTTTGAAGTGATGTGTGATGCCAATGACTTTGCTATAGGAGCTGTTCTTAGTAAAAAAGAGGATGGAAAGCCCTATGTGATCTACTATGCAAGCAAAATGATTACTACTCAAAAAGTGCTATTTTATAGCTTGTAATTAACTCTTTTAAACACTTTTGAGTATTTATTACCTTTTAACTCAATTGGCATGTTAAGGACCCTTGCAATCATTTCTAATCAAATTGTGTTAAGTTTTGGTGTTTTTGATAGCCTTATGATCACCAAAGCAATCTAAGATTGAAGGGGAGTTCTATATAATCCATGGCAAAGCAAATGGAAGCTTGTTTACAAGAAGAATCCAAGCTTTGGAGCTTTTAGTCATTTGCCAAAAGCAAATCAAGAATGCAAGGAGGAAAAACAAAGAGAGAAATCTAACATGAAGAAATTCAAGAGGACAGAAACTCTTGGACACATGTCGAGCACTTACTGGAGTCCATTTTATGTATACTATATGTCATTTCGAAGCTCGGGAAGTCAGGAGTCTAACACTTCAAATGGTGCCCAAATCAGAGCTAAAATGAACAAGTTATGGCCATTGGAAGAAAATCGCACCAAGCTGAAAGGCAATTTCGTAAGCTGCGAAATCACAAAGTGCTAGTTGCAAAATCATGCTTTTCGTGCGAAATTGGCACTTTCAGCTTGCGAAATTTTTGCAGCCCATGTTGCATGCTGCAAAATCCACCTGAGTGCTTCCATATATTTGCGACCGACTCTTTTAGATTTTTTCTTAACATATTTGTTGTTTAAATCCCCATTTTCTCCTTATAATCCACCAATCATAGGATTCCTTAGTTAGGGAGTAAGAACAAAGGGTGAATAACCTCCTATTTATCATTTGTAATTTTCTTTACACAAAGAGATCATGGGAGTTTGTTCTCAGAGACCAACTTTTTGTATAGTTTTGAAGGAAGTAATACACAGAGCTTTGCTCTGCCTTACCTACTCATTTTGATTGTATTTTTCTCACTAGCCAAACAAGCTCTAAGGATGTTTCCTCAGAGAATGAGTGGCTAGGATTTTTGTCTCTTGGAGTTAAGGAAGCTGGGTAAGGTGCTGAATGCAAAAATTGGAAGTTTTGTTGTTTCAGATTTTAATGAAGAGAAAGTGTGACCCGTTAATGGTTTCTATGTTTCTAGTTAACTTAAAACACCTTAAAATCACCTGGGCCAACACTTGGTAAGGCAAGTGATCTCCGTCCATTGAGATACACTAGTTTATCTCTTGCGAGCCTTTGGAAAGTGGTTCAAAGGTAGGATTTTCTAGAATAACTAACACTTGGTAAGCTTTTGGACTCTAAGGAGACATCCATTAGTTATCTTTTGCGAGCTTTTGAAGGGAAATCCAAGGTTAAGGATCACCTTGAATGGCAAATGCTAGGTGAGAGGCATGAGCCATTGCAATTTCAATCAATGAGAGGGATTTAGTGTTTGAATCCATAAAAGGGAAGCATTTGTACCACACCGGTTTGAGAAATAACTATATGTTAAATCTCCAATGCGAGGAAAAGATTCAAGTGACTGGAACTCCCTTTTTGTATTAGGAGCATGACCCGAGTGATCCAAAAACTCCAAGAAACACTTTTCTTTATAATTAAAAATCAGTTACTATTTTTTGGTTAGCTTAAAACCAATCTTTTTTCAACCTAAGTTTATGTTTTCTTTTAAAGCTAACATTGAAATGAAAAAAAGCACCAATTCAACTTTGAATTAATATCAGTTGTAAATTGAAAACCCTTCCTAGTGAACGATCCTAGAGCTACTATGCTATGCTAGCTGAGGCTATCCTAGTACATGCTGATATAGGTTATAAATTTTGTTGATTACTCCCATCTGAGGACCAAAATCAAGGTACACTAGTTGATTGAACACCAATCAACAGGACATACACCAGCTGGGCACGAAATCACAAAACATTGAACAAAGCGCAAAGGAACTACACAACCACATAGAAAGAATTGTTAGTTGTAGTGTTTGCCTTAGACAAATTTCGTGCTTACCTAGTATGGTCTTTTATTGTGGTTTTCACTGACCAATCAGCCTTGAAGTATTTATTGACAAAGCAAGATGCAAAAGCAAGGTTGATTAGATGGATTCTCTTACTACAAGCGTTCAATCTCTAAATCAAAGATAAGAAATGAGTAGAGAATGTGGTAGTTGACCACCTTTCAAGGTTGGCTATAGCACATAATTCCCATGTTTTACCTATTAATGATGACTTTTCAGAGGAATCACTCATGTTGCTAGAAAATGCTCCTTGGTATGCTCATATTGCTAACTATCTAGTTACTAGTGAAGTTCCAAGTGAGTGGAAAGCACAGGATAGGAAGCACTTCTTTGCAAAGATTCATGCCTACTATTGGGAAGAACCTTTTCTTTTCAAGTATTGTGCAGATCAAATGATAAGGAAGTGTGTCCCTGAAGAAGAGCAACAAGGAAGCCTTAGTCATTGCCATGAAAGTGCATATGGAGGCCACTTTGCCTCTTAGAAAACAACCATGAAGGTGTTGCAATTAGGTTTCAATTGGCCATCACTTTTCAAAGATGCCCACACCATGTGCAAGAGCTGTGATATATGCCAAAGGCTTGGGAAGCTGACATGACGAAATCAAATGCCTATGAACCCCATTTTAATAGTTGATCTCTTTGATGTTTGGGGCATTGACTTCATGGGACCTTTCCCAATGTCTTTTGGTAACTCTTACATTTTGGTGGGGATAGACTATGTTTCTAAATGGGTTGAGGCAATCTCATGTAAACACAATGATCACAGAATTGTTCTCAAGTTTCTCGAAGAGAACATCTTCTCAAGATTTGGGGTGCCTAAAGCCATAATCAGTGATGGGGGTACTCATTTTTGCAACAAGCCTTTTGAAGCTTTTTTAGCCAAGTATGCAGTGAAGCATAAAGTAGCTACACCTTATCATCCTCAGACTTCCAGGCAAGTTGAGTTAGCCAACAGGGAAATTAAGAATATATTGATGAAGGTGGTGAACACGAGTAGAAGAGATTGGTCTGTTAAGCTCCATGATTCACTATGGGCATATAGAACAAGTTACAAGACTATTCTTAGCATATCTCCTTATCGCCTAGTCTATGGTAAAGCATGCCATCTCCCTGTGAAAGTTGAATATAAGGCATGGTGGGCAATTAAGAAAGTAAACATGGACTTGACTAGAGCCGGGATAAAGAGGTGCTTGGACCTTAATGAGATGGAGGAATTAAGAAATGATGCCTACATCAATTCCAAAGTTGCAAAATAGAGGATGAAGAGGTGGTATGGCCAGTTAATCTCCAACAAAGAATTTCGAAAGGCACAGAGAGTCTTACTCTATGACTCTAGGCTCCATATCTTTCCTGGAAAGATAAAGTCAAGGTGGATAAGCCCTTTCATTATTCACCAAGTGCATCTCAATGGAGTGGTGGAACTACTAAATTCCAATAGCACGGACACTTTCAAAGTTAATGGCCACTGTCTCAAACCATTCATGGAGCCATTCAATCAAGACAAGGAAGAAGTCAGCCTCCTTGAGCCATAGAAATCCTAACCAAAAAGGGGCTAGATGGACTTAGTCTTTTTGAAGACTAATCAAAGTCCATGTTCTTGTTTTAATTTTGTTAATTTAAAAGCTTTATTAATTGTTTTAATTTTGATCTTAGCTTTGATTTATTTTATTTTTACATAACTTAAACTTTTTAATTGATCAAAATCAGGAGGAATTTAAATGGAAGTGGAGGGAAGACACAGAGAACCAAAGAAGGAGAAAAATAGAGGAATTTATTTTACTTGCGAAAATTTTGCAAGATAAAAAATCATCTTGTGAAAATGGGGTCATCCTGCGAAAAAATTTCGTAAGCAAAAGA
The DNA here is from genome assembly GCA_022058835.1 of Vitis aestivalis var. linsecomii x Vitis rupestris. Classification (NCBI taxonomy): domain Eukaryota; kingdom Viridiplantae; phylum Streptophyta; class Magnoliopsida; order Vitales; family Vitaceae; genus Vitis; species Vitis aestivalis var. linsecomii x Vitis rupestris. The sequence goes on along the minus strand of JAJJMG010028300.1, from coordinate 137,133 downwards.
GCTAAGTTGCGAAAATGAGGTCATCCTGCGAAAAAATTTCGCAAGCAAATGAGCCTCTAAATGCACCTTTGGGGTAACTTCTAGGAAATAGCTTGGGCATATCGTTAGTGAGAGTGGTATAGAGGTTGATCTAGAAAAGATTAGAGTCATACTTGACATGCCTGCTCCGAGGACTAAGAGAGAGATCAGAGGCTTTCTTGGCAGATTACAATATGTCAGTCGTTTCATTGCTAGATTAACAGACATATGCAAGCCTATCTTCCGTCTTCTGAGGAAGAGCCAGCTTTCAGTTTGGGATGATGATTTCCAGCATCCTTTCGAGAAGATTAAGGAGTGTCTCATTTCTTCTCCAGTTTTAGTACTGCCTACGCTAAGGTGCCCTCCGCTTCTGTACTTGTCAGTATCAGACATTGCCATGGGATGCATGTTAGCTCGACTCAGTGATTCAGGAAAAGAGCGAGCCATTTATTATCGGAGTAAGAGGATGCTTGAGTATGAGAGCAGATACATTATGATTGATCATCTCTGTTTAGCACTAGTTTGGGCCGCCAGAAGGCTGAGACACTATGTGACCGAGTATTCCATATTATTGGTCTCACGATTAGATCCATTGAGATATCTGTTCGATAGACCTATTTTAACTGGTAGGCTCATGAGATGGTTAGTGCTACTAACAGAGTTTGATATTCAGTATGTCACGCAGAAATTAGTAAAAGGGAGCATTGTTGCAGATCAATTGGCTTCTTTGCCAGTATTTGATGATAAACTAGTTGATGATGATTTCCCTGATGAGCAGTTTGTCTCGGTGACTAGTATTGTAGGATGGCGATTGTACTTTTATGGTGTTGCCAATCAGTCGGGGTTTGGTATTGACATCCTATTGATATCACCTTAGGGTGATCATATTCCCAAATCAGTCCAGTTAGCATTCTCTGATCATCATCGACTAACGAATAATGTTGTTGAGTATGAGGCATGCATTACAGGTCTAGAGACTACGCTCGATCTTGGAGTTAGACAGTTGGAAATCCACGGGGATTCCAACTTGGTTATTCAATAGACTTAGGGTATCTAGAGAACTTGGGATGAGAAGTTGAAACCCTATCATGCTTATTTGGATTTGTTAGTTGATAGGATTGAGGAGTTGAGATATACACATCTGCCTAAGGTATAAAATCAGTTTGCTGATGCGTTAGCCACCTTGGCTTCTATGATTGAGATCCATGTGCGAATGACTATGCTACCATTGTTGATTGAGACCAGGTCCACACCAACTTATTATTGTCTGATTGGAGATATCGAGGATCGGGATGGACTACCATGGTACCATGATATTTATCAGTTTCTGTCATGTGGTGCTTACCTTGAGTCAGCCACTGTCAAGGATAGGAGAGCTTTGAGGTAGTTAGCCATTAGATTTGTGATTTGTGGTGAGTGATTGTACAGGTAATCACCCAATGGCCTATTGTTGTTATGTCTAGACTGTGCCTCTACAGATCGAGTGATGAGAGAGGTTCATGCAGGAGTTTGTGGCCTACACATGGGAGGACACATGTCGGCCTGAAAGATTATGAGGACAGGTTATTTCTGGTTTACCATGGAGGCAGATTGTTGTCAGTTCATTCAGAGGTGCCTAGAGTGCCAGATGCACGGTGATCTCATTCACATGCCACCTTCGGAGTTGTATGCACTCACTTTCCCTTGGCCATTTTTAGTATAGGGAATTGATATTATTGGAAAGATCTCACCCAAGTCTTCCAACGGGCACGAGTACATCTTAGTAGCCATTGATTACTTCACCAAGTGGGTGGAAGCCGCTTCTTATGCCAAATTAATAGCGGCCAAGGCAACCAAGTTCATCAGATCGCATATTATCTACTAATACGGGGTACCTCATGAGCTGATCTCAGACAGAGGGGTGTATTTCAGAGGTGAGGTGGATACGTTGGTTTAGGAGTACAACATTCAGCATCATAGATCATTTATGTATAGGCTGCAGACTAATGGGGTAGTTGAGGCCGCTACTAAGAATATTAAGCGGATTTTGAGGAAGATGGTTGAGACTTCTCAGAATTGGTCAGAGAAGCTCTCTTTCGCTCTATGGGCTTATCGCGCTTCTTTTCGTACCTCTACCGGAGCTATGCCTTACTCCTTGGTGTATGGTATGGAGGCAGTGCTACCCGTTGAGATTGAAATGGAATCTTTGAGAGTAGCATTAAAGCAGTAGATATCCGAGACCAAGTGGGCTCAGTCTTGTTATGATCAGCTTAGCCTTCTAGATGAGAGGAGATTGAGTGTAGCAGATCATGTTTAGGCTTATTAGAGGAAAATGACCCGTGCATTCAGGGAGAGGGTTAAGCCCCAGAAATTCCAAAAAGGTGACCTAGTTTTGAAGGTCCTTAGGGGATTGATTAGCAACCCTAGAGGCAAGTTTAGATCAAGCTGGAGTAGGCCGTATGTTATCTGAGATTTGACCCAAGAGGGAGTTGCCTGGTTGACAGATTTGAACAAAAATCAGTTTTCGGAGCCATTCAATGTGGATCAGCTTAAGAAGTTTTACATGTGAGATCATGGTCAAAGGATGGGTGGCCATCGTTTTGAGTAGCCATATTCCCTGTTGCACACCCACACATTGATATATCCCATTGCTAGCTCGTTGAGCCTCACACGATTCATTATGACCTATTCATTCACTTAGCCTTACATACCTTTTCTCACCTGGGTTGGGGGCCTTCTCTTGTGTGCTTTGCATTTATTGTCTAGATTGGTGAGTATTGTGAGTCCATTGTGTCATTGTTCGTTTGTTTCATTTTTGGGTCATTCATGATTTCTTCTATCCTACATTGTGCCTCTTCACTTTGTCTGTTTTTGAGTTTTGTTTCTGTTCTTTCGATTCTATCTTCCCTTGTGTGATGATGATGTGCTCTCGTCCTGAAGCTGCAAGTTAGGCTTCTCACACCCTTTGTTCGACCCTTAGGTTTTGATCCAGGAGTTTTAGTTTGAGGGGACCATTTAGGTTTGGGATTTGAGGTACATTTGTTAGATCATGGTAGTATAGCCGTTGGCTTACTTTATCGGTTGTTCCGCAAAAAAAAAAAACTTGTGCTCGTTCGATGTTCATGTCATTAATATTTGGGTTTTGCATGGTTTATCGACAGTATCACGGCTTGATCATCAGAGGTCATTTTGGGTTTAAGAGACTTATTCTTCTTCTGAGAGTCGGTGAGAGCATTGTACAATCCTTTTCTTCATGGATATGGGAGACATATTAGGAGTGAGGTTTGGGTTTCCTTTGCACTAGGTTCAACACTCCCGTCATACAGTGACTTTCTTTGATTTGGCGTTCATGGGATGAGTTGTTCGTCATTATCACACATTGCTACACTTCTATCCCAACTTGTTTCTTCATTTTCTTTTACACCCATTCATCATTCATCTTATCCCTTTTCGTCTTCTTTTACCCTCGTCGATTGTCGTCTTGCTTCATGAACGATGGGTTTTTTAGTGCACATCACCTGTCGTTGGACATTGTTCATTTGAATGTAGGGTTGAGTCACCTTACTCACATGGTCCTCTGATATTTAACATTACGCACACAGAGGCTTGGCATTATCTATTGGGTATTTGGGTCTTTGTTTCTCATCGTTTCATTCACCTTTTACCCCTAGCCTTCATTATTGTCCGAGTCGTAAGACCACCCTGAGGCCATGAGATCTCGTGTTTGCTTCGACGCATTTCATTCAGACAGGCTTCATCTACTAAGTGAAGTACGGGATGCTGACAAGGCTCATTTCTTGAGGGATATCGAGGATCGCATACTACTTTTCAATTTAGTCTCTTCACATTTGGTCCATGATCAGAGATAGATGATGCAGAGAGTCAAGACTGTCCAGGACCCCCTCCACTTGCTGGTTTGTTATATTCATACTAGGGAATACCCCTATCTTTGCATGATGGCGTCAGTTCTTACACTGGGACGCAGGCAACCCATTTCACCAGGTGACGCTTGGCATCAGTCTTTGAGTAGGCCTCCACATTTAGCTTGGTTTCTTCATACACCAGCTTGCTTATGAGAGATGGCCTGGGATCAGATTCATGCGTATTCGTCAACCTAGTGGGTGTGCATACTGGGGCATACCCCATACTTTGTCATGTTCACTTATCCAAATGATTGGATCTTCAGTGATATATTTTAGAGTTTTTTTTTTACAGAGGCACTTGTATATCAAACGTACACATTGGGGCATACCCTCTATCAGTTTTTTTGTAGATATTAGATGTTGCGGAATAAAGTCAATGTTGTTTTAGGAATGAATGTTTGTGATGTTTTCAGCTCTCTGACTTTGACCATATGTATAGTTATGGGATTCTAACATGGTATGGATATCTTAGACTGGGGCATAGCCCCTTCTTTTCACCTCTAGTCACATTTCTGAGTTGTCTTATAGGGGCATACCCCCTTTCTTTCCATCTTGTTAGTGTGTTCTTGTTTTCTCACTTGTCATTTATTGGCATTTTCTAGACGTCACCCTGAGGCATACCCCTTCGTCTTTCATGATTAAGATGTTTGATTTCTTGCTTATTCGAATCTTTCAGTGGTGTTCTCATGTTTATACTGGGGCATACACCCTCTCTCTTTGTGTTGTTGTGCTTGGCTAGTTTTTTTGGGTTTTTCGGTATTCACCCAGATTCTACCCCTTTCTCGGTACTCGCTCGGATACGATCCTTTCTTGGGTACTTGCCCGGATACGATCTCTAGTCTGGTACTCTTCCGGATACGATCCCGTCTGTCTTGTATTCTCTGGTACTTGCCCGGATACGATCCCGTCTGTCTTGGATTCTTCGGTACTCACTCGGATATGATCTCTTCTCCGATACTTGCCCGAATATGATCTCTTCTTCGGTACTCGCCCGAATACGATCTCTTCTTCGATACTCACCCAGATACGATCTCTTCTTTGGCATCGTGCCTAGATTTCCTTGAGTTCTTCAGTACTCACCCAGACTTGATCCTTTTTCCTTTAGTCTACTCTGGCATTGTGTTTGGATCTCCTGATATTTTCCAGCATCGTGTCTGGTTTCCTTTAGTCTTTTGTAGCATCGTATTCAGATTCCTTTAGCTTTCTCTAGCATTGTGCTTGGATCCCCTAGTTCATTCGATCAACATGACTCATTTCCCTTAGCCTTCTTTATTGTTGTGTGGGGATAAAATTGTTGGTCATTTGAATTCTTCACTAGAGTTCATTTCACTCATTCATTGCTTGCACTTCGCACTCACGTTTCACTCTACTGAAGAGAGGCATATTTGTAGACCCTCAATTTTGTCCATCGACATTGCATTTATCTTAGGGGTGTCACATGCACCCAATTTTTTCCGTATGGCACCGCCATGGCCCTTTTTTTGGGCTTGATCGTTTTTCGAGCCTTGTGCAGGTTCATCTATGGTCTAATGTAGTACAAGTGTGTAATTCATTTTGGAGTACCATCATGGCTAATTCCCTAGCTATTCACATTATGCTAAAGGAAGGAAGTGAGGTCTCCCCAAAACTTTACCTCAGTTGGAGTTCATAGGAGTAGGTTCGAATACGAAGCACTTGGTCTTGTTTCAATCATATCTCCCTCATCTGAACTTGTAATTGTACACCATTTTTTTTTTGGATTCCTTATTTTTTGAGGACTATTGTATCAAAATTTGAGAATTTTTCTCAACCATTCGACTAGATGGTCAACTGGTTCATCAAGTTTTTTTTGAAGCTGTCGATCGGTTGGCAACCGGTTGACCGGTTCGTCGGGCCTACTTGCGAATGACTCTATTTTTGGCATTTTTGGTGCCCTTATTTAGGCTGGTTTGAGCCCTGGTGCTCCAGATGGGTTAGGATGATGGCTTTATGTCCGAATTGGGCCATTTTTCAGGTTGATTGCAACCCACCTTGAATCCATGTGGAATATTGGCGGGCAAGGAATTATGAAGTAATAAGGGGCAGCTGCCCACCTTGGGAAAAGGAGAGCTAAATTAGTTAGGGTTTTGAGGCTAAAGGTGGGGATTTCCAGAGTTGAAGGGGAAATAAAAAGGTGTGGTGTGGATGCTGAGGAGAGAAGTTTGAGAGGTTTTGAGGAAAAGAGGGACGTTTGGGAATAAAAAAGGGAGTTTTTGAGAAATCTGGGAAAGAGACTCTACAGGAGGAGAACTAAAAGCATGGGGGAAAATTCTAGGGGTCTCTAAGGGTTTGGCACCTAAAGAAAAAGAAAAAAAGAGTGTTGGGAAGAGAGGTTGAAGAGGCTTCAAGGAAAACAGAGAGAACAGGAAAATGAAGAAAGAAAGAAAACAGAGGTTTGAGAAGAGAGGGGAGTAGTTTTGAAGAAGAAGGGATTCATGAAGAGAAAGAAAATAGAGAACAAAGAGAGGAGAGAAAGAAGATGAGAGGTTTTCAATAGGGAGGGTTTTGAGAGAAGGGTTGAGATTTGATGTTTGATTGAGAGTGCATGTTGTATGCTTATATTAATTGCCTCGCCTTTTCCTTGCAGCGTATGGCTAGGGACCACAAGTATGCACTTCGGCTTTGGATAATGAAATTCACATGAATGCTTGGTGCATGATTGCTATGTATATTTGTTGTGAATTTGAGCTTATTGACTAACCTCTTATGCAGCGCTAGACTGGGGACCTCAGGTATGCACTTTGACTTTGACTTGTGGGGTGTATGTGCATGCTAAATACTAGGCAGGTCTATGTGATTCATGTTATTTGTTTAACCCAAGGTTTGTTTGATCTTTGACCCATATGCTCCCATATACCCAGTTCATTAGTAGAGACCGAGTTCCGGGCCTAGAAGGGTGCTACCTCGCATGAGGTACCTTCCTGATAGGTAACCTAATCCCCATACCTAGAATCTAGTTTTCGTAAACCGCTTTTTCCTTACTAGAGTCATACTGGGGTTTTTGTTCTTACTTAAATTTTTCCCATTTAAAAATAAAAATAAAAAGTAAGTAGCGACTCCAAACAAAACCGTTCGTCATTGGGACAAATTTTTCAAAACTCGAAAACCAACTTTCCCTTTCACCTTTAAAATAGTGAGTTGCGTTGGTCGGTGGATCGGGTGAGGGTCCACACATCCATAACCCTGAGTTGTTCATAGCATCTAGAGCCTTGAGCTCACAACCAAGAGTAGCTCATGTCATTCACAACCCTAAGTTGTTCATAGCATCAAGAGCCTTGAGCTCACGACCTGAAGTCATTCATATCAAGCACGACCAAGAGCTATTGATAGCATTTAATGCCCTGAGGTCACGAATTAGAGTAGCTCATGTCATCCACAACCGTGAGTTGTTAATAGCATCTAGAGCCATGAGCTCATGACCTGGAGTCATTCATATCAATTGAAACCTAGTGTTATTGATAGCATCTAAAACCCTAAGATTAAGACCAAGAGTGGCTCATGTCATTGACAGCCCTGAGTTGTTCATAGAATCTATAGCCTTGAGAGCACGACCCGAAGTCATTCATGTCAACCACAACCCTAAGATGTTCATAGTATATGTAGCCCTTCGCTTAAAACCCTGAGCCATTCATGTCATCCACAACCCTAAGCTCATGACATAGAGTCTTTCATGTCATCAATAGCCTTGAGCTGTTCATAGCCTATAAAGTCAAGAGCACATGACTCGAAGTTGTTCATGTCAACCACAACCCAGAGTTGTTCATAACATCTAGAGCCTTGACCTGAAGACCCAAAGTCATTCATATCAACCACAACCTAAAGTTGTTCATACCATCTAGAGCCTTGAGCTCATGACATAGACTCATTCATGCCAACCATAACCTAAAGTTATTCATAGAATCTAGAGCCTTTAACTCATAACCTAGAGTATCCCATGTTATTTGTAGCCTTGAGCTATTCATAGCATTTAAAGCTCTGAGCTCACGACCAAGAGTTATTCATGTCAACCATAGCCCTAAGATATTCATAGTATCTAAAGCCCTAAGCTCCCTTAGTCTTTCATGTCATCGACAACTCTAAGCTCTTAACAGCATCTAAAGCCCTAAGCTCACAACCCAAAGTTATTCATGTCAACCACAATTTAGCACTGTTAAAAGCATTTAAAGCCTTGAGCTCATGACCTAGAGGAGCCCATGTTATCGACATCCTTAAGCCATTATTTGCATCTAGAGTCCTCAAATCATGACCTAGAGTGATTCATGCTCAGTCGGGTATTTTAATCAAAAACATTTATAAATCCTATGACCTCATACTAGCGTAGCAAAACTACTATAGTATAGCAGCTCTAGGGTCGAACTCTGGGATGGGTTTTCATTCTACCAGTGATATACTCAAGATTAGAAACTAAGTCTGATGAGTTCCTTTGTCAAAAACTTAAAGTTTAAAAGAAAATAGAATTTGTTTTGAAAGTGGTGTTTGAAACTAAACTAATATAGAACTAGATAAAAAGGGAAGAAAGAAAGTCTCCCGGAGCTAAGGGTTGCTAGGATCAAGTTCAAAATGCAAAGTGGAAAATCCGGATTTTTCTTCTCGCATTGGGGACAACAACATAAAGGATGGTTGTTTCCCGAACCGGTATAGGTTTAACAATGAAGATTTAATCCATAAAAAGTCAATAGAAATGGTAGTCAAGTTCCATTAATGGCTTTAGACACTGTGGGTCTTCACCTTGAGTCACTTTCCAATGGCTCGTACATGATAACTAATGGACTGATATGGATCTAGCAATAAGCATCCACAGAGACCTGAAGCTTACCATGTATTGGCCATTCAAAGTGATTCTAAGGGATTTAAAGCAAAACTTTAGATTTAAAAGCCATTTATGAACTCCAACTACCTGTATTTAATGCACGAGAGTTTTCCACTTTAGCATCTGGACTTTTCACCTAGCTTCCTTCACTCCAAGAAACCAAAAGCTTAGCCTCTCATCCTCTGGGAAAACATCCTCAGAGGTTGTTTGGCTTCCAAGAAAAAGAAAATAGTAGAGAGAAAAGGAAAACACGAGAGCCCTGTATTTCACTAAGTGTAAAACATAACATATATGTCGAGAGATGATTTCCACCCCTCTTATAGTCTTTACAAAAGCAAAGCTTGTGATTGGCTAGTTACAAGGATAAGAAAGGAATTTACATAAAAAATACATAAGAAAAGATCTCATGTGGAGTCGGCAAAAACAGAGGAGATTTCGCACCACGCATGGGCTGCTGTGTGAATTTCGCACAAGGAAATGTGTTGTGCGAATTTCGCACAAGCTTGGATTAGTTGTCTTCCGAAGGCCATATCTTCCTCATTTCAGCTCCAAATTGTACACGATTTGAAGCATTGGATTCTTCACTTCCTGAGCTTTGAAATGGTATATAGCATGTAGTAAATGGACTTTTGGAAGTGCTCTAAAAGTGCATAGGAAGACTGCAGCTGCTGTCCTCTATTTTCTTCACTCTATTTTCCTCTTTGCTTTTCCTCTTTGCTTCTCTCCTTTAGTTGGCTTGTCTTAATGATCCAAAAAGCTGTCAAAATACTAAAACTAGCCACAAATATGATTAGAAGTCATTGCTAGGTCCTTAACATGCCAATCGGAATAAAGATGGAGAACTACTACACAAAAGTGCTTAAAACATAATGAATTAAAGGTGCAAAATAGCACTTTTTGGGTAGTAATCATAGAGTCATTCATGTCAACCACAACCTAGATCTGTTCATAGCATCTAAAGCCCTGACCTCATGACCTAAAGTCTTTCAAGTCATCCATATCCCTGAGCTACTCATAGCATCTAAAGCTCAAAACTCATGACACAGATTCATTCATGTCAACCCCAACTCTGTGTTGTTCATAACATTTAGAGCCATAAGCTCACGACCTAGAGTAGCCCATGTTATCCACAGTCCTCAATAGTTCATAGCAACTAGTGCCCTAATCTCATGACCTAGGGTCATTCATGTCAACCACAACTCTGAGTTGTTCATGGTATCTAGAGCCTTGAGTTCATGCCCATTGTCTTTCATGTCATTGACAACCCTGATTTCTTCTTAGGATTAAGAGCCCTAAGCTCACGACTCGAAGTCTTTCATGTCAACCAACACCCAAAGCTATTCATAGTATCTAAAGCCCTGAGCTCATGACATGGAGTAGCTCATGTTAGCGACAACCCTAAGTTGTTAATAGCATCTAAAGCCCCAAGCTCATGACCTAAATTCGTTCATGTCAACCATAGCCTAGAGTTATTCATTGCATTCTAGAGCCATGAGCTCAAGACCTAGAGTGGCTGATGTCATCCATAACCTTGAGCTGTGCATAGGATCTAGAGCTTTGAGTTCTCGACCCAAAGTCTTTCATGTCAACCATAACCTAGAGTTTTTCATTACATCTAAGGCCCTAAGCTCATTACCTTGTGTTGTACATGTCCTCAACACCCCTAAGCTATTCATAGAATGTAAAACCTGAGCTCACAACCCGGAGTCTTTCATGTCATTAACAACCCTGAGTTGTTCATGTCATCTAGAGCTTTAAGCTCACAACTTGGAGTCATTCATGTCAACCATAGCCCAACATTGTTCATAGCATTTAGGTCTCTAAGCTCACGATCCATAGTAGCCCATGTTATCTACAACCTTAAGCTGTTCTTAGCATATAGAGCCTTAAGCTCATGACCCAAAGTCCTTCGTCTCAACCATAACCCAGAGCTATTCATTGAATCTAGAGCCCTTATATCATGACCCAAATTCGTTTATTTCATCAATAGCCCTGGCTTGTTCATGACATCTAAGGCCTTGAGCTCACGACATGAAGTCGTTCATGTGAACCATAACCCAATGTTGTTCATAGCATCTAGAGCCCTGAGCTCATGACCTAAAGTAGCCAATGTTATCCAAAACCCTTAGTTGTTTATAGAAATTAGAGCCTTGAGATCACGACCTAAAGTAGTTCATGTCAACCACAACCTTAAGTAGTTCATAGTATCTATAGTTCTGAGCTCATGACCTATAGTCTTTTATGTCATCGACAACTTTGAGTTATTCATGGCATTAGGAGCCCTGAGCTCACAACTTGGAGTTTTCTTGTCAACCACAACCCAAATTTGTTCATAGCATCTAGAGCCTTGAGCTCATGATCTAGAGTACCTCATGTCATCCACAATGCTAAGCTATTAATAGTGTCTAAAACCCTGAGCTCATGACCTAGAGTCATTCATGTCAACCATAGCCTAGAGTTGTTCATAGCATTTGCATCCATGAGCTCATGACTTAGAGTCTTTCATGCCAACCACAACCCTGAGCTATTCATTGCATCAGAGCCTTGAGCTCACAACTAAGAGTCGTTCATGTCATGCACAACCTTGACCTATTCATACAATCTAGAGCTTTGTGCTCACAACCCCAAGTCTTTTATGTCATAAAAACCCTAAGGGGTTCATAGCATCTAGAGCCATGAGCTCATGACTTGGAGTTGTTCATGTCAACCATAACCTAGAGCTTTTCATAGCATATAAAGCCTTGAGCTCACGTTTTAGAGTTTTTCATGTGAACCACAACCTAGAGCTATTCATTGCATCTAGGGCCTAGAGCTCACGATTGAGAGTCATTCATGTCATCCACAACCCTAACTTGTTCATAAAATATAGATCCTTGAGCTCACAACCCAAAGTCTTTCATGTCATTGACAACCTTGAGCTATTCATAGCATCTAGAGCCTTGAGCTCATGAACAAGAGTCATTCATCTCAACCACAATCAAAAGCTTTTCGTAGCATCTAAAGCCTTAAGCTCATGACCCAGAGTGGTTTATGCAATTGATAACCCTGAGTTGTTCATAGCATCTAAAACCCTCAGCTCATTACCCGAAGTCGTTAATGCCGACCATAGCCCAGAGTTGTTCCTAGGATCTAGGGCCCTGAGCTCCTGACCTAGAGTCATTTCATCTCATCCAAAACCCTATGTTGCCAATAGAATCTAGAGCCTTGAGCTCACAACTTGGAGTCTTTCATGTCATCAGGAACCTTGAGTTGTTCATAGCATCTAAAACCCTAAGCTCACCCCTTAGAGTCATTCATGTTAACCACATCCCATAGCAACTAAAGCCCTGAGCTCACGACCCAAAGTGGCACATGTCTTTGACAATCCTGAGTTGTTCATGGCATCTAAAGCACTAAGCTCATGACCCGAAGTTGTTCATGTCAACCATAACCTTAAGATGTTCATAGTATAAATTTCCTTTAGTTCACGACTCCAAGTCATTCATGTCATCCACAATCCTAACATGTTCATAGCATTTAGATACCTCAACTCATGACCAAGAAGAGCTCATCTCATCTAGAAGCCTGAGATGTTCATAGCATTTAGAGCCTTGAGTTCACAACTAGAGTAGCTCATGTCATCCATAACTCTAAGTCATTCATAGCACTAACAGCCTTGAGCTTACGACCTGTAGTCTTTTATGTCATCGACAACCTTGAGTTGTTCATAGCAGCAAGAGCCCTCGGCTCACGACCCGGAGTCATTAATGTCAACCAGATTCAAGAGCTATTGATAACATCTACTGCCTTAAGCTTACGAATAAGATTAGATCCTATCATCCATAGCCCTAAGCTTTTAATAACATCTAGAGTCATGAGCTCATGACCTGGAGTCGTATATATTAACCACAACTTAATGCTATTCATAGCATCTAGAGCCCTAAGCTTAAGACCCAGAGTGGCTCATGTCATTGACAAGCTTGAGTTGTTCATAACATATAAAGCCCTAAACACACGACCTAAATTCATTCATTTCAACCACAACCTTAAGATGTTATAGAATCTGTAGCCCTTAGCTAAAAACCTAGAGTCATTCATGTCATCCACAACTCTAAGCTCATGATTCGAAGGCTTTCATGTCATTAACAACCCTAAGATATTCATAACATCTAAAGTCTTGAGCCCACAACTCAGACTCATTCATGTCAACCATTACCTAGAGCTGTTTATAGCATATAAAGTCCTGACCTGATAACTTAAATTCGTTCATGTAAACCATCACCCAGAGCTATTCATAACATGTAAGGCCCTGAGCTCATGAAACAAAGTCTTTGATGTCCCAAAGTCATTAATGTCAACCATAGCCCTGAGATGTACATATCTTCTAAAGCCCTAAACTCACGACTTGGAGTCTTTCCTACCATCGACAACCTTAAGCTGTGCATAGCATCTAAAGCCCTAAGCTCATAACTTGGAGTCTTTCTTGTCAACCATAGCCCTGAGCTGTTTAAAGAATCTAGAGGCCTTATCTCATGAACTAGAGTCATTTATGTTATTCACAACCCTAACTTGTTGATAGCATCTATTGCTATGAGCTCATGACCTGGAGTCATTCATGTCATCCATAGCCTGAGAGTTCATAGCATATAGAGGCTTGAGCTCATGTTGGAGAATCATTCACATCATCTACAGCTTTGAGCAATTCACAAGATCTTAAGGCTTTGGCTTATAGGATCCCAGGTCATTCATATCATCCACAACTCTGAGCTCTTCATAGCATCTAGAGCCCTAGGCTAAAGACTAGGAGTAGCTTATGTCATCCATAGTCGAGAGTTGTTCATAACATCTAAAGCCTTAAGTTCATGACCCAGAGTCATTTATGGCAACCACAATCCTAAGTTGTTCATAGAATCTAGAGCCCTGAGCTCTCGACCCAGACGCTTTCATGTCATCAATAGTCCTCACCTATGTATAGCATCTAAAGCCCTCAGCTCATGGCTTGGAGTCTTTCATGTCATTGACAGCGTTAAGTTATGCATAACATCTAGAGCTCTAAGCTCACAACCTGGAGTCTTTCATGTCATTGACAACCTTAAGTTTTGCATAACATCTAGAGCCTTAAACTCAAGACTTGGAGTATTTCATGTCAACCACATCCTTGAGTTATTCATAGAATCTAGAGGCATGAGCTCATGACCTAGAGTCATTCATGTCATCCATAACCCTGAGTTGTTAATAGCATCTAGAACCTTAAGCTCATGACCCAGAGTCGTTCGTGACAATTACAATCCTGAGTTGTTCGTAGTATCTATAGCCCTAAGCTCACGACCTAGAGTCATTCATGCAAACCACAACCCCGAGTTGTTCATAGCATTTAGAGCCTTCAATTCACGACCTGGATTTGTTCATGTCAACCACAACCTTGAGATGGTCATAACATCTAAAGCCTTGAAGTTATGACCTGGAGTCTTTCATGTCATCGATAGCCTTAAGTTGTGCATAGCATTTAGAGCCCTAAACTCATGACTCAGAGTCTTTCTTGTTAACCACAACCCTGTGCTGCTTATAGAATCTAAAGGCCTAAGCTGATGAATTAGAGTCATTCATCTTATCCACAACCCTAAGTTTTTAATAGCATCTACAACCCTAAGCTCACAACCTGGAGTCGTTCTTGTCATCCACAGACTTAGCAGTTCATATCATTTAAGGGCTTCAGCTCATGACACAAAATCATTCATATCATCCATAGCCCTGAGCAGTTCACAACATCTAGAGGCTTGAGCTCATGAGATCCTAAGTAGTTCATATCATCCACAACTTTGAGCTCTTTATAGCATCTAGAGCTTTGGTCTTATGACCTAGAGTAGCTCATGCCATGCATAGCTCAGAGCTATTCATTGCCTCTAGAGCTTTAAGCTCATAATCTAGAGTCATTCATATCAACCACAACCTTGACATATTCATGGTATTTGAAGCCTTGAGCTCTCGACTTAGTGTTTTTCATGTCATTGATAACTCTAACCTGTGTACAACATCTAGAGACCTGAACTCAGAACTTGGAGTCTTTCTTATCATCAATAACCTTAAGTTATGCATAACTTCTAGAGCCCTAAGCTCACGACTAGAAGTCTTTGATGTCAACCATAGGCTTGAGTTGTTCATAGAATCTAGAGGCCTGAGCCTATGATCCAAAGTCATTCATGCCATCCATAACCCTATCTTGTTAGTAGCATCTATAGGCTTTAGCTCACTACCTAAAGTCATTCATGTTAATTATTGCCTGAGTTGTTCATACTGTCTAGAGCTCTGAGCTCATGACCCAAATTCATTCATATCTTCCATAGTGATTGCTACTCAAAAAGTGCTATTTGATAGCCTGTAATTAACTCTTTTAAACACTTTTGAGTAGTAGTTATTGCCTTTTAACTCAATTAGCATATTAAGGACCTTTGCAATCGTTTCCAATCAAATTGTGTAAGTTTTGGTGCTTTCGATAATAATTTGATCACCAAAGCAATCCAAGTTTGAGGAGAATTCTATGGAATCCATGGCAAAGCAATTGGAAGCTCATTAACATGAGAAACCAAAGCTTTGAAGCTTTATAGTCCTTTTCCATAAGCAAATCATGAATGCAAGGAGGGAAAGCAAAGAGAGAAATCTAACATGAAGAATTCAAGAGAACAGCAACTATTGGACACTTTTGGAGCACTTCCTGAAGCTCAATTTATGTATACTATATGTCATTTCGAAGCTTGGGAAGTCAGCAATCCAATTCTTCAAACGGTGTGCGATTCAGAGTTGAAATGAAGAAGTTAGAGCCATTAGAAGCCAATCACACCAAGCTGAAGGCCAATTTCGCAGGCTGTGAAATCAGCCTTTGGCTGCGAAATGGTGTCCTTCAGGTTGCGAAATTTCATAGCCATCTTGCATGCCTGTGAAATCCTCCTGAGTGCTTCTAGATATTTGTGACCGACATTTTTAGATTTTTTGCTTCAGATATTTGATGTCTAAATCCCCATTTTCTCCCTGTAATCCACCAATTATATGATTCCTTAGTTATTAAGTAAGAACAAGGGTGAATAACCTCATATATATTGTTTGTAATTTCCATTGCACAGAACACTTGGGGAGCTTTTTCTCAGAGACAACTTTTTGTATAGTTTTGAAAGGAAGTAAACTACAGAGCTTTGCTCTGTCTTACCTTCTCGTTTTGATTGTATTTATTTTTCTTACTAGCCAAACAAGTTATGAGGATGTTTCCTCAGAGAATGAGTGGCTAGGCTTTTTGTTCCTTGGAGCTAAGGTAGTCGGGTAAGGTCCCAAATGCAAGAATTGGTAGTTTTGTTGTTTTAGCTGTTAAAGAAGAGAAAGTGTGACCCGTTAATGATTTTTATGTTTTTAGTTAACTTAAAAACACCTTTAATTCACCTGGGCCAACACTTGGTAAGGCAAGTGATCTGCGTCCATTGAGATGCACTAGTTTACCTCTTGCGAGCCTTTGGGAGGTGGTTTAAAGGTAGAATTTTCTAGAATAGCCAACACTTGGTAAGCTTTTGGACTCTAAGGAGACATCCATTAGTTATCTCTTGCGAGCTTGAGAAGGGAAGTCCAAGGTTAATGATCACCTTGAATGGTGAAGGCTAGGTGAGAGGCACGAGCCATTGCAAGATACATCAGTGAGAGGGAATTAGTGCTGAAATCCATTACAGGGAAGCATCTGTACCACACCGGTTAGAGAATTAACTATATGTTAAGTCTCTAATGCGAGAAAAAGATTCAAGTGACCGGAGCTCTGTTTTTGCATGAGGAGCCTGACCCTAGTGAACCTAAAACTCCAAGGAACGCTTTTCTTCATAAGTAATTCCCATTACTTTCTTTTTTAGTTAGCTTAAAACAAATCCTTTTTCAACCAAAGTTTATGTTTTCTTTTGAAGCTAACCTTGAAATGAAAAAGCACCAATTCAACTTTGAATTGGTATCAGTTGTAAGTTGAAAACCCTTCCTAGTGAATGATCCTAGAGCCACTATGCTATATCAGCTAAGACTATCCTAGTGCATGGTGATATATGTTATAAATTTTGTTGATTATTCCTGTCTGAGGACCAAACTCAAGGTACACCAGCTAGGCACGCAATCACATAGCCTTGAGCAGTTCATATCATCTAGTGGCTTGAGCTCATGGCACAAAATCATTCAAATCATCTATAGCCTAGAGCGGTTCATAACATCTATAGGCCTAAACTCACTGGATCCCAAGTCGTTCATATCAATCACAACTCTGAGTTGTGCATACCTTCTAGAGCCTTGTACTCAGGACCCAACGTCTCTAAGGTGAAATACTACCTTAAGTTGTTCATAATATCTAAAGCTTTGAGCTCATAACCCGAAGTTGGTCATGTCATCAATAGCCTTGAGTTGTTGAGGGCATCTAGTACCTTGAGCTCATGACCCAGAGACATTCATGTCAGCGACAACCTTAAGGTTTTCATAGCATCTAGAGCCTTGAGATCACGACTCCAAATCATTCATGTCTTCCATAGCCCTGAGCAGTTTATAGCATCTAGAGGCTTGAGCTTAGGAAGTATAATCATTCATATCATTCACAACCTTAAGCGATTCATAGCATCTAGAAGATTAAGCTCATGGGATCCTAAGCCATTCATAACATCCACAACTTAGAGCTGTTCATAGCATCCAAACCCCTAAGCTCATGACTTGGAGTAGCTCAAGTCATCTCCAACCCTGAGCTGCTCATAACATCTAGAGCCCTGAGCTCACGACTCAGAATCATTCACATCAACCATAATCCTGAATTGCTCATAGTATCTAGATCCTTGAGCTTGTGACCCAGAGTTGTTCATGTCATGCACAACCTTGAGTTACTCATAGCATCTAGAGCTCTAAGCTCATGACACATAGTCTTTCATGTCATTGACAACCTTAAGTTGTGCATAGCGTATAAAGCCCTATGTTCATGACTCGGAGTCATTCATGTCAAGCACAACCCTGAGTTGTTCATAAAATCTAAAGGTCTGAGATCATGACCTAAAGTCGTTCATGTTATCCACAATTCTGAGTTGTCAATAGCATCTAAAGCCGTGAGCACGCGACTCATAGTAATTCATGTCATCCATAACGCTAAGGAGTTCATAGAATCTAAGAGCTTAAGCTCATGATGCAGAATCATTCAAATCATCCATAACCCTTAGCGGTTCATAGCATCTAGAGGCTTGAGCTCATGGGATCCCAACTTGATCATACCATCCACAACTCTCAGTTGTTCATAGTATCTAGAGCCTTGAGCTTACAACCTGGAGTCGTTCATGTGAACCACAACCCCAAGCTGTTCATAGCATCTAGAGCCCTTAACTCTTGACCTAGAGTCTTTCATGTCATCAAAAGCCCATACCTGTGTATGGAATCTAGAGCCCTCAACTCATGACCAGGAGTCTTTCATGTAATCAATAACCTTAAGTTGTGCATAGCATCTAAAGCCTTGAGCTCACGACTTAAAGTCTTTCATGGCAACTAGAATCCTCAGTTGTTCATAGAATCTAGAGGCCTAAGCTTATGACCCGGAGTCCATGATGTCATCCACAACTCTGTGTTGTTAATAACATCTACATCTCTAAGCTCACAACCCAGAGCCATTCATGTCAATTACAGCCCTAAGTTGTTCATAGAATCTAGAACTTTGAGCTCACGACTAAAAGTTATTTATGTCTTCCATAGGCCTGAGTAGTTCATAGCATTTAGAGGCTTGAGCTCATGACATAGAATCGTTTATATCATTCACAGCCTGAGCGGTTTATAGGATCTAGATGCCTAAGCTCACGGGATCCCGAGTCATTCATAGAATCCACAACTCTAAGCTATTCATAGCATCCAAAGCCCTAGGATCACTACTCAAAGTAGTGCATGTCATCTATAGCCTTGAGCTATTCATAGCCTCTAAAGCCCTAAGCACATGACCTAGAGTCATTCATGTCATCCACAATCCTGAGTTGTTCATAATATCAAGAGCCCAGAGCTCATAATCTAGACTCTTTCATGTCATTGATAGCCCAGACTTGTATAGCAAGTAAAACCCTAAGCACACGACCCAGAGTCTTTCATGTCATCAACAACCTTAAGTTATGTATAGCATTTAGAGCCTTAAGCTCATAAATCGAAGTCATTCATGTCAACCACATCCCCTAACTATTAATAGAATCTAGAGGCCTAAGCTCATGACCCAAAGTCGTTCATGTCATCCACAACCTTGAGTTGTTAATAGCATCTAGAGCCTTGAGCTCATGACCTAGAGTTATTCATGTCATTCATAACCCTGAATTTTTCATAGCATCTTAAGCCCTAAGCTCATGACCCATAGTCATTCATGTCAATCACAACCCTGAGCTATTCGTTGCATGTAGAGCGTTGCACTCACATCCCAGAGTCTTTCATGTCAACTATAACCTTAAGTCTTTCATAGTATCCAAAGACCTGAGCTCATAACCCACAATTGTTCATGCATCCATAACCTTGAGTTGTTAATAGCATCGAGAGGCTTTAGCTTATGACCCAAAGTTGTTGATGTCAACGACATGCCTGAGTTGTTCATAGCATCTAGAGCCTTGAGCTCAAGAGTCGGAGACTTTCATTTCATCAACATCTTTAAGTTGGGCATAACATCTAGAGCCTTGAGCTTGCAGAATGGAGTCTTTCATGTCAACCACAACCCTTAGTTGTTCATAGAATCTAAAGGTCTGAGCTCATGACCCAAATTCATTCATGTCATCCAAAAGCTTGAGTTGTTAATAACATCTAGAGCCTTAAGCTCACGACCTAGATTTGTTCATGTCATCCACATCCCTGAGAAGTTCATAGCATTTAGAGGCTTGACCTGATGACATAACATCATTCATATCATCCATAACCCTTAGCGGTTCATAGCATTTAGAGGCTTGAGCTCATGGGATCCCAAGTCATTCATATCATCCATAACTTTGAGTTGTTCATAGCATCTAGAGCCTTGGGCTCAAGACCCATAGTAGCTCATGTAATCAACAACCTAAAGTTGTTCATATAATTTAGAGCCCTGAGCTCACAACCTCGAGTCATTCATGTCAACCACATCTTTGTGCATTTCATAGGATCTTGAGCCTTGAGCTCACGACCCAGAGTCATTCATGTCATCTACAACCTTGCATTGTTCATAGAATCTAGAGGCCTAAGCACATGAGATCACAACTCATTCATTTCATCCACAACCCTCAGCTATTCATAGCATCTAGAGCCTTAGCTCACAACCTGGAGTCATTCATGTGAACCAAAGACTAGAGCAGTTCATGACTTCTAAAGGACTTTACTCACAGGATCCCAAGTTGTTCATATCATTCACAACTCTAGATTGTTTGTAGCATCCAGAGTCCTGAGCTCATGACCTTGAGTAGCTCATGTCATCCATAACCCTAACCTATTCATAGAATCCAGAGCCCTGAGCTCATGACTTGGAGTAGCTGATCTCATCCACACCCCTGACTTGTTCATAACATTTAAAGCCTTGAGTTTATAGCCTAGAGTTATCCATTTCATCCACAACCTTGAGTTGTTCATAGCATCTAGAGGCTTGAGTTCATGATGCAGAATCATTCATATCATCCATAGCCTTCAGTAGTTTGTAAAATCTAGGGGCCTGAGCTCTTGGCATCCTAACTTATTCATAGCATCTAAAGCCCTCAGTTGATGAGCCAAGGTTTTTCAGGTCAACCATAGCCCTGTGTTGTTCATAGTATCTGAAGCCTTGAGCTCATGACCCTGTGTCATTCATGTCATCCATAGCCTTGAGTTGTTCACACTATCTAAAGCCTAGAGCTTATGACCTATAGTTGTTCATGTCAACCCCAAGCCTGAAACTGTTCATCGCATCTAGAGCCCTAAGCTCACGACCCAGAGTCGTTCATTTCATCCACAAACCTTATCCATTAATAGCATTTAGAGCATTGAGCTAATGACACATTACCATTCATATCATCCATTACCCTGAGCGGTTCAAAGCATCTAAAGGCCTAAGCTCACGGCATCCTAAGTCATTCATATCATTCATAACTCTGACCTATTTATGGCATCTAGATCCCTAAGCTCATGACTTGAAGTTGTTCACCTCAACCAAAGCCTTGAGTGGTTCATATAATCTAGAGACCTAAGCTCCTGAGATCTTGAGTCGTTCATATCATTCATAACTCTAAGTTGTTCATAACATCCAAAGCCTTGAACTCACGACCCATAATAGCTCATGTCATCCATAACCCTGAGTTGTTCGTAGCATCCAAGCCTTAAGCTCATGACTTGAAGTAATTCATTTCATCCACATCCTTGAGTTTTTCATAGCGTCTAGAGCCTTAAGCTTACAACCTAGAGTCGTTCATGTCAATCGTGGTCCAAGGTGTTCATAGTATCTAAAGCGCTAAGCTCGTGACCCAAAGTTGTTAATGTCATCCACAATCATAAGTGGTTTACAACATCAAGAGGCCTGGATTGACAAGATCTTGAGCCATTCATATCATCCATAACCCTGAGTTGTTAATTGCTTCTAGAGCCTTGAGCTTAGAACCCAAAGTCTTTCATGTCATCCACAACTCTGACCCATTCATAGCATTTAGAGGCTTGAGCTCATGATGCAGAATCTTTCATAGAATTTGCAACCTAGAGTGGTCCATAGCATCTAGAGGCCTAAGCTCATGGGATCTTGAGTGGTTCATACACAACCCTTAGTCGTTCATAGAAACTAGAGCCTTGAGTTCATGATCGAGAGTCGTTCATGTCAACCATAACCCTGAGTTGTTCATAGTATATGTAGCACTAAGCTCATAACCCATAGTTTTCCATGTCATTGACAGCTCTAAGTTGTTCATAGCATCAAGAGCCCTAAGCTCATGACCCAAAGTTGTTCATATCAACCATAGGCCAAATCTTGTCATAACATCTAGACCCCTAAGCTCATGACCTAGAGTACCTCATGTCTTCCACAACCTTGAGCTATTAATAGCATTTAGAGCCTGGAGCTTACGACTCAGAGTCATTCATGTCAATCTTAACCCAGAGTTGTTCATCACATTTAGAGCCCAGAGTTCAAGACCTAGAGTGGCTAATGTCATCCATAGCCCTGAGTTGTTCATAGCATCTACAACCATGAGTTCACAACTTGGAGTATTTTGTGCCAACCATAACTTTGAGTTGTTCATTACATCTAGGGCCCTGAGTTCATGACCCAGAGTCGTTCATGTCATCCACAACTCTGAGTTGTTCATAGCATTTACAGCCTTGAGCTCACAACATAGAGTCATTCATGTCGGCCACAACCCAAAATTATTCATCAAAGTTAGAGCCCTCAACTCACAACTAAGAGTATCCCATTTTATCCACAACCCTTAGTTGTTCATAGCAACTAGAGCCATGACCTCACGATTGAGAGTCGTCCATGTCAACCATGACCTTGAGTTGGTCATAGTATCTACGACATTGAGCTCATGACCCGTAGTCTTTCATGTCATTGACAACTCTAAGTTGTTCATAGCATCAAGAGCCCTAAGCTCATGATCGAGAGTCGTTCATCTCAACCATAGCCCAAATATGTTCATAGCATCTAGAGCCCTGAGCTCAAAACCTAGAGTACCTCATGTCTTCCACAACCCTGAGCAATTAATAGCATCTAGAGCTTGGAGCTCATGACTCGGAGTCGTTCACGTCAACCACAACCCAGAGTTGTTCATAGCATTTAGAGCCTTGAGCTCAAGACCTAGAGTGGATAATGTCATCCATATCCCTGAGTTGTTCATAGCATCTAGAGCCACGAGCTTACCACTTGAAGTCTTTCCTGCCAAGCATAGCCTAGAGTTGTTCATTGCATCTAGGGCCCTAAGCTCACGACCTAGAGTTGTTAATGTCATCCAAAACTCTGAGTTGTTCATAGCATCTAGAGCTCTAAGCCTATGACATAGTGTCATTGATGTCAACCATAGCCCAACGTCGTTCATAGCATTTAGAGCCCTGAACCCTTAACCAAGAGTATCGTAAGTTTTCCACAGTCCTTAGCTATTCATAGAGACTAGAACCTTGAGTTCACAATCGAGAGTCGTTCATGTCAACCATAACCCTAAGTTATTTATAATATCTATAGCACTGAGCTCATAACCTAAATTCTTTCATGTTATTGACAGCTCTAAGTTGATCATAGCATTAAGAGCCCTAAGCTCATGACCTAAATTCTTTCATGTTATTGACAACTCTAAGTTGATCATAGCATTAAGAGCCCTGAGCTCATGACCTGAAGTCATTCATCTCAATCATAGCCTAAATTTGTTCATAGCATCTAGAGACTTGAGCTCATGACCTAAAGTACCTCATGTCTTTTGTAATCCTGAGCTATTAATAACATCTAGAGCCTGGAACTCACGACTCGGAGTCATTCATGTAAACATCAATCCAGAGTTGTTCATAACATTTAGAGCCCTAAGCTCAAGACTTAGAGTAACTAATGTAATCCATAACCCTGAGTTATTCACAACATCTACAGCTCCCGAGCTCACAACCCAATCTCATCCATGTCATCCACAACTATGAGTTGTTCATAACATCTACAACCTTGAGCTCACAACATAGAGTCATTCATGTTGACCACAATCCAACGTTGTTCATAGCAGTTAGAGCCCTCAGCTCATAGCCAACAGTATCCCATGTTATCCACATCCCTTATCTATTCATAGAAACTAAGGCCTTAAGCTCACGATCGAGAGTCGTTCATGTCAACTATAACCCTGAGTTGTTCATAGTATCTACAACATTGAGCTTATGACCCGTAGTATTTCATGTCATTGACAACTCTAAGTTGTTCACAGCATCAAGAGTTCTTCATCTATATTAAAATCATAGTCATCTTTCTCTATGCCTTTCCCCTTTCTCTTTCCTTTGATTTCCTCCCTCTTTTCTTTCTCTGTTTCACTTTCTACCTTATGCTCTAGCTTGGATGTGGGTAGATTAACCTCTTTACCACTCCTTAGAGTGATCACTTCTTTGACTTCCCTCTTTTGTGAAGATTCTCCCTCCTTAGCCTCCATTTCATGGATACCCTTGGAATTTTGATAAGGTTGCGAAGGAAAGTTTCCTTTTCCTTACACTGTGTTGAGGTTGGTGAGCCTTGAGATTGAGTATTGGAGATTATCTATCTTATGAGATAGATCATTTTGCACTCCATCCATCTTTTTGTTCAATGAACTCTCTATATAATCAATTCTTTGACTGAGCTGCGCATTGATGGATTTCTGAACTCCAACAAAGTCTCCCACGACCTTGCTAAGATTCACCATAGCTTGTTCAAGGTTCGAGGCTTGCGGAAGTGTTTGAGCAGGTTGCTGGTACTGAGGTGGCTGTGGTTTCCAAGAGAAATTTGGATAGTCCCTCCAATTGGAATTGTAGGTGTTGCAATCACCAAGCATTTCTCTCGTCACTGGAATGGTAGGACACTCCTTCACCAAGTGCTCATAAGATAGACAAATGGCACAAGGCATAGCTTGCAATGGTGTCTGAGAGATGGCTTGCACTTTTTTCATCTTCTTCATTTCTAGCTCTTCCAATCTCCTTGCCATAGCTGCAATCTTTGCCTTCATGTCTATGCCATCATTCAAAATATACATCTCACCCTTAGCATTAGGTTGAGATGTCATTCTCCCAATATTTTGAGCATTTGGTTCATCCCATCCTCTTGAAACACGAGCCACATAACTCATGAAGTTCATGGCTTCCTCTGCTATCTCGTATTCAATATGGCATGCACAACTAGCAATTTGTGAATTAAAAACAAAGAAAACAAAAGAAAAACAATTCTAAGAAAAAAAATTAAGGTAAACTAAAAACTAAATAAAAGGTATACTAAAATATGAACAAAGAAAAATAAACAAATAAAAAGAGTTAGTAAAAAGAAAATAAAATTCACCAAACTTGTGATGAAGATCACAAGTACTCTAGAAAGGTCATATCACTGCAAAGTGGCACCATCCTCGGTAATGGCGCCATTTGATTCATTCCCAATTGGTGTATCAGCTGATTCATGTCCTCTCAATGGTCCCCAGCAACGACGCCATTTGATTTATGCCTAGTTGGTGTACCTTGATTTCGGTCCTCAGATGGGAGTAATCAACAAAATTTATAACATATTACACCATGTACTAGGATAGCCTTAGCTAGCATAGCATAGTGGCTCTAGGATCGTTCACTAGGATGGGTTTTCACTCCACAATTGATATTAATTCAAAGCTGAATTGGTGCTTTTTCATTTCAAGGTTAGCTTTAAAAGAAAACATAAAAGATATTTGAAAAGATTGGTTTTAAGCTAACCAAAAATAGTAACTAATTTTAATTACAAAGAAAAGTGTTTCTTGGAGTTTCAGATCACTAGGCTCAGGTTCCTAATACAAAAAGAGAGTTCCGGTCATTTGTTTCTTTTCGTCGCATTGGGGATTTAACATATAGTTATTTCTCGAACTGGTGTGGTACAGATGCTTCCCATTAATTGGTTAAAACACTAAATCCCTCTCACTGATGCATCTTGCAATGGCTCATACCTCTCACCTAGCACTTGCCATTCAAGGTGATCCTTAACCTTGGATTACCCGTCAAAAGCTCGCAAGAGATTACTAATGGATGTCTCCTTAGAGTCCAAAAGCTTACCAAGTGTTGGCTATTCTGGAAAATCCTACCTTTAAACCACCTCCTAAAGGCTTGCAAGAGATAAACTAGTGCATCTCAATGGATGGAGATCACTTGCCTTACCAAGTGTTGGCCTAGGTGATTTAGAGGTGTTTTAAGTTAACTAAAAACATAGAAACCATTAACGGGTCACACTTTCTCTTCATTAAAAGCTAAAACAACAAAACTTCCAATTTTTGCATGCAAAAACTTACCCGGCTTTCTTCACTCCAAGAGACAAAAAGCCTAGCCACTCATCCTTTGAGGAAACATCCTCAGAGTTTGTTTGGCTATAAATAAAAATAACAAGAAAACAAAAATATGAAGGAAAAGCAGAGCAAGTGCTCTGTAAAATATATTTCTTACTATGATCCTCCTCTCGTCGGATTACATATATGATCTCATTTACATGATGATTCCTTACATTGGTTCAAAGATATATATAGAGAAGATATTTTCTAAGAAATATCCCAATAATATCTTTGACTGATTACAAGGAGATAATAGAAATTTACACAAAATATCTTGAGAAAAAAGTTGAATTGTCCATTTTCCAAGTTTGAACTTTGATTTTGCAAGTTGAATTTGTGATTTCACAACTTGGAGGTGATTCTGCAACTTGGAGATGATTTGCAACTTGTTTCAGCTTGGAGGTGATTTCGTAACGTGGTTCACAGCTACGAAGATGGAGTTTCAACTTGAGAAGTGGCACATGTGTGCTTGGAGGTGGTTTTGCAGCTGTGAAACACCTTGTGAAATTTCACAAGTGGATTTCATTTCGCAGCTGCAAAATGGGCTTTGGGCTGCAAAATTTTCGCAGCTTATTTCGCAACTGCGAAATTTTGCACAGCTTGATGAGGTTGTCTTCAAATGGCCATAACTTCTTCGTTTCAACTCTGATTTGCACACTGTTTAAAGTGTTGGACTCCTGACTTCCCGAGCTTCAAAACAATATATAGTATACATAAAATGGACTCCAGGAAGTACTCGAAATGTGTCCAACAGTTGCTGTCATCTTGAATTTCTTGTTAGATTCCTCTGTTTTTCCTCCTTGCATTCTTGATTTGCTTTTGGCAAAGCACTAAAAAGCTCCAAAGCTTGGATTTTTCATGTAAATTAGCTTCCATTTGCTTTTCCATGGATTATATAAAGCTCTCCCTCATCTTAGATTGCAAGGAGAAAATAGAAATTTACACAAAATATCTTGAGAAAAAATCTAACTAAGTCGGTTGCAAATATTTGAGTTTACACAGGTGGATTTCGCAAGTTGAATTGTCCATTTTCCAAGTTTGAACTTTGATTTTGCAAGTTGAATTTGTAATTTCACAACTTGGAGGTGATTCTGCAACTTGGAGATGATTTGCAACTTGTTTCAGCTTGGAGGTGATTTCGCAATGTGGTTCGCAGCTACGAAGGTGGAGTTTCAACTTGAGAAGTGGCACATGTGTGCTTGGAGGTGGTTTTACAGCTACGAAACACCTTGCAAAATTTCTCAAGTGGATTTCATTTCGCAACTCATTTCGCAGCTGCAAAATGGGCTTTGGGCTGTGAAATTTTCGCAGCTGCGAAATTTTGCACAGCTTGATGAGGTTGTCTTCAAACGGCCATAACTTCTTCGTTTCAACTCCGATTTGCACACTATTTAAAGCGTTAGACTCCTGACTTCCCAAGATTCGAAACAACATATAGTATATATAAAATGGACTCCAGGAAGTACTCAAAATGTGTCCAACAGTTACTGTTCTCTTGAATTTCTTGTTAGATTCCTCTGTTTTTCCTCCTTGCACTCTTGATTTGCTTTTGGAAAAGGACTAAAAAGCTCCAAAGCTTGGATTCTTCATGTAAATTAGCTTCCATTTGCTTTTCCATGGATTATATAAAGCTCTACCTCATCTTAGATTGCTTTGGTGATCAAAAAGCTATCAAAAACACCAAAACTTAACACAATTTGATTAGAAATGATTGCAAGGGTCCTTAACATGCCAATTGAGTTAAAAGGTAATAACTACTACTCAAAAGTGTTTAAAAGAGTTAATTACAAGCTATAAAATAGCACTTTTGGAGTAGTAATCACTTATGTCTTCCACAATCCTGAGCAATTAATAGCATCTAGATCCTGGAGCTCACGACTTGGAGTAATTCATGTCAACCACAACCCAAATCTATTAATAACATTTAGAGCCCTAAGCTGAAGACCTAGAGTGGCTAATGTCATCCATGGCCCTGAGTTGTTCATAGCATCCAGAGCCACAAGCTCACAACTCGGAGTCTTTCATGCCAAGCACAACCCTTAGTTGTCCATTGCATCTACGACCCCGAGCTCATGTCCCAAAGTTGTTAATGTCATCCATAACTCTAGTTGTTCATAGCATCTATAGCCTTATGCTCACAACATAGAGTCATTCATGTCAACCATAGCCCAACGTTGTTAATATCAGTTAGAGCTCTAAGCTCACAACCAAGTGTATCCCATGTTTTCCACAACCCTTAGCTATTCATACCAACTAGAGCCTTGAGCTCACGATCAAGAGTCGTTCATGTCAACCGTAACCCTAAGTTGTTTATAATATTTATAACACTGAGCTCATGACCCATAGTCTTTCATGTCATTGGCAGCTCTACATTGTTCATAGCATCAAGAGCCTTGAGCTCATGAACCGAAGTCGTTCATCTTAACCATAGCCCAAATCTGTTCATAGATCCTAAAGGTCTGAGCTCACAACCTAAAGTACCTCATGTCTTTCACAACCCTGAGGTATTAATAGCATCTAGAGCCTAGAACTCATGACTAGGGGTCATTCATGTGAACATCAATCCAAAGTTGTTCATAGCATTTAAATCCATTAGCTCAAGACCTAGAGTAACTAATGTAATCCATAGCTCTGAGTTGTTCATAGCATCTACAACCATGAGCTCACAATTCAGAGTATTTTGTGCAAACCACAACCTAGAGTTGTTCATTACATCTAGGCCCCTGAGCTGATGACCCAGTGTCATTCATGTCATCCACAACTGTGAGTTGTTCATAGTATCTACAACCTTGAGCTCACAACATAGAGTCATTCATGTCGACCATAGTCCAATGTTGTTTATAGCAGTTAGAGCCCTCAGCTCATAGCCAACAGTATCCCATATTATACACATCCCTTATCTGTTCATAGCAACTAAAGCCTTAAGCTTACGATTGAGAGTCGTTCATGTCAACCACGATCCTGAGTTGTTCATAGTATCTACAACGTTGAGCTTATTACCCATAGTCTTTCATGTCATTGACAAATCTAAGTTGTTCACAGCATCGAGAGTTCTGAGCTCATGATCTAGAGTCATTCATCTCAATCATAGCCCAAATCTATTCATAGAATATGGAGCCCTGAGTTCGCAACCTAAAAGTACCTCATGTTTTCCATAACCCTGAGCTATTAATAGCATCTAGAGCGTAGAACTCACAACTCGGAGTCATTCATGTAAACATCAACCCAAAGTTGTTCATAGCATTTAGAGCCCTGAGCTCAAGACCTAGAGTAACTAATGTAATCCATAGCCTTGAGTTGTTCATAGCATCTACAGCCATGAGCTCACAACTCAGAGTATTTTGTGCCAACCACAACCTATAGTTGTCCATTACATCTAGGGCCTTAGGCTCATGACCCAATGTCATTCATGTAATCCACAACTCTAAGCTGTTCATAGCATCTACAACCTTGAGCTCACAACATAGAGTCATTCATGTCAACCACAGTCCAATGTTGTTCATAGCAGTTAGAGCCCTCAGCTCATAGCCAGGAGTATCCCATATTATCCACATCCCTTATGTATTAATAACAATTAGAGCCTTGAGCTCACGATCGAGAGTCGTTCATGTCAACCATGACCCTGAGTTGTTCATAGTATCTACAACGTTGAGCTTATAACCCGTAGTCTTTCAAGTCATTGACAACTCTAAGTTGTTCAGAACATCAAGAGTTCTGAGCTCATGATCCAAAGTCGTTCATCTAAAGCATAGCCCAAATTTGTTCATAGGATCTAAAGCCCTGAGCTCATGACCTAGAGTACCTCATGTCTTCCACAACCTTGAGCTTTAAATAGCATTTAGAGTTTGAAGCTCATGACTCGGAGTCATTCGTGTCAACCATAACCCAAAGTTATTCATTGCATTTACAACCCTAAGCTTAAGACCTAGAGTGGCTAATGTTATCCATCGCCCTGAGTTGTTCATAGCATCTACAACGATGAGCTCACAACATGGAGTATTTATGCCAACCACAATATGGAGTTGATTCGCACTTGGAAAGCCCAGTCGGGTCATTTAATC
>JAJJMG010028300.1:95287-105397 GCA_022058835.1 Vitis aestivalis var. linsecomii x Vitis rupestris | reverse complement strand
TTTCTTTTTCTTTTTCTTTTTTTTTTTTTCTTTTTTTTTTTATTTTTTTTTTATATATATTTTTTTTTATTTATACTTCACCCATCCACCCATGTAACGAGCATTGAGGTCGGTGAACTCCCAACCAGTAAAGGCTTAGGGCACCAGGCTTTAAAGATTTTCACCATATACCCCTCAGACCTTGCTCGGGTTTCAAAGCAAGTGAAGCAAAAATTATTTTCATAAGACACATTGGTCTTTTATAAGGTGTCCCAACACTAATAGAATGAAGTCAATGGCACCAAGTCGAAAATTTCCTAAGTTTAGGGAGTGAAAAAGTTTTCCATCTTATAACTGGAATCTAATGTGTTCAGTGTGTGAAAAGATTAGAGTAGAAGACTTAAGATTGAAAACAAAAGGAGCTTCAACAATTTATCAACTTTAATAAGCATAATACAAACTTTGAGACTATGGCAATAAGATAAGAATTTAATTTCTCCCATTTACTTTTGAGAATTTATCTTTGAGAAAACAAAGAGAGTTTGCAAAAAAAATTTTTGTTAGCAAAATAATTTAACCAACAATTCAACAACTTACTTCCTCAATTCTCCCCCCAACTAGGACGAACATTGTCCCCAATGTTCCAAAAACAAACGATAAAATAAGGGAGGAAGTGATACCTCCTGATAGTAAGGGACTCTGAATGAACAGGAGAAACCACATGCTTCATAAGAAAAGAAAAATCATAAGTGTACTGAATAGAGGAAATAAAATGGAAGCTAAAATACACAAAAAGAGAAGATGTCTATATAACTGAGAGAGTACAATATACAAAATAAACATGGAGTACATCCAATCCCAGTATAATAGTGGTCCAAAATATATAAGACATCTAAACACGTAGCATATAGATACAAAAAAGGAGAGGAGTGATCGTATGATCAAGTGGTAGGCTCCTCTGGTGGATAGGAGGGGTCCTCCGCTGCAACTGTGGAAGGAACCTCTACAGGTGGAACTGGTGGTGAAAGACCGAGATGCTGCTGAATCTCTCGGAGAATGAGAGTCTGCTGGTCCTGCTGAAGCTGGAAGTGGTCCATGCACTCCATAATGGCTGTCTAAGTAGTGGTCAAAGTCTGGAAAGAAGCGAGCAAAGCACGATACTCGGCACCAGGGATAGTAATGGGCGGCTCTGATATAGGAGGAACAGCAGGTGGGGCATCAGATGATGCGGCCTCTGGTACTGGCTGTGGAGGCTGTGAAGTGGATGGAGCAGGAGGGACTTCCCTTGGCTTGGGAAGTTCTGGCAACTGGCGATGGAGCCATATCTGAGTCCATTGGTCAAGAGAGAAGGTCTCTCGACAATGGCGGCGAGGCTCAGAATGAGGGTCTGCAGGAAAACCCATATGCGCCAAAACATGGCATAGCAGCCGAGGGAAAAGTAAAGGAATGGAGTCTGCCCTCGCAAGATGCCGCCTATGCACCTTCTCCTCAAAATGGAGGAGAGCGGCCATAATCAAATGATGAGGGGCAAAGTAGTAGCCCTCATAGATACGAAATAATGCCTCCAAAATGGCCCCTCGCCTCTGCACTCTATGCTGGAGAGGAAAAAGATTGGCGCGAAGCACCACATCGACTAAGAGCATCTCTGGTGGGAGCTCTCTCCTCAAAATGGTCCTCTGGGAAGATGTCCCTCGAGATAGGCTACGAACCATGTCCCACTCAGAAAGTGGGGCCCAGCGTCTAAATGCAGCGGGATGTGCCGGTGCATAAGGGATATGGAAAGCATCGGCAATCTGTCTAGCCCCCAAAATACCCTGGCGTCCATCAATGGTAAAAAGGAGCGAGGCTGGAATCGGGACACCACGAGTAGTCATAGACTGGTAAAAGTCTAGAGCTACTCGAGGATAAAAGAATTGGGGCAGAGTCATAAAGGGTACAAGATGGTACCTCTCAAGTAGGCGGTATGAATCTCGTAACTCATGCCGCTGTCCCATCATAGAATGATCGAAATAGGTCTCGACATGAAAGTCTCTCGATCGGCAATCGGAGTTGCCTTCAATGGGCGAGCTGGGTCTAGGGCGCCTGGCAGAAGAAGGCTGAGGTGCTCTGGATGACTCTCCTGGCTCTGTAGTCTTCGCTTTCTTTAAAGGAGGACTCCGAGGTGGAAGTTGTGTAGGGGCCACAGACGTGGCAGATGCTCTCCTCGTATAGTATCTGCTCTGAGGTGCCGAATCAAGTAAAAGTGAGGGCGCATCAAGTGGGGCCCGCACAGGGGCGGCTCTCTGACTGCTCTGGGAAGCTGAAGTAGATCCTCCTCGGGTCTTGGGCATGATGAAATGATGAAAGGAGGCTCAGAGGCTTGGATTTATGGAAGGTAAGGGTGGAGAAGCTAGGATTTTTGCACAGGGGGGGGGGAGTGTACGAAATTTGCACAGGGCACTATTCACCACGCGGCTAAAGAGTGATGGCTATTTTGAAATGGTGAGAATTCATGGCTTTTGAGGATGGGAATTGGTGGCTTAGGTAAGGAAAGGATTTGTCATGGTGAATGGGCTTGGAATTTGGAGCTTTTCAAGTGGAAAATTGGAGAATTGGAGCTCCCATGGCCGGCGGCAATGAATTTCTTTTGAAGAAATTAAGGCTTGGATGCTTATGGTTTGGGCTTTGGATTAGTATGAGCAAGGTTTGGATGGCATTATGGAAGTTTTTAGAGTGTTGGGTGATGAATTGGAAGGATTTTGATGGTGGAAGAGGATGGAATTGCCGAATTTGGAAGATGATGAATAGTGAATGCCGCGGGAATGGAGTGGAATATTGGAGATGGGCTGCTATGGTGGTGTTGATGGTGATGATTGATGAAGAAAAGGGTTTTATGGATGGCAATGGGTGAACGGAAGGGAGGTTTTGAGAGAATTGAAGAAGGAGCTTGAAGTTTTAAGTGGAGAATGAAAGCTTTTAAAGAGAAAAAAAATGAGTTTCGCACACCTTAAAATGGTGTGCGAAAATTTCGCTTACCTGTAATTCTCCAAGGCAGAGAGCATGCTTTTGAAAATTGGCGCAAAAACAAATTCGCACCGGGTTCGCACCAGGTTCGCATACCTGTGAAATTCGCACAGGGGGACAGAGAGTATGCAATTTTGAAAAGTGGAGCAAAAATGAATTCGCACCGGGTAGGGGAGGTATGCGAAATTCGCACACCTCAAAAAGGGGTGTGCGAAATTTGCTGAAACTTGATTTTTCCTCCCCTGTTTCCCCTGTTTCCACCAAGACTCCATTCTTCAAGCCTTCCTACCTACATGTTAACACAAAAAACACAATTCAAACCATATTAGAATGAATTTAACATCAAAAATAGAAATCAAAACATGCATAAATACAAGAAAACACTAAGTTAAACTAAAATCAACTTAAAAGAAAACAAAAAGAGGATGAACTTTTTAGTCTTTGGAGAGACTAAGTTCACCCATGAAATTTGACTCTGATTTAGCTTGCCCGGATCCCATATGAAGTTTGCATCCTTCTTTTGAGACTTGGTTTGTATGATTTTGCCATACAAAGCTTGAGGGAAAGGTGAAAGGATGTGATTCTTCATCATTTCTTCCTTGATGACTATCCTCTGTGGTTCTTCATTTATGTAGTCATCTTTCTCTGTACTTTTCCCCTTTCTCTTTCCTTTGATTTCCTCCCTATTGAACAGTAGTAAGATCTTTTCCCGTCTCCTCCAAGGAGACATGATGGCTAGCACATCAAAGGGTTCAGATAACCCTTCTTCAAGCACTTCAAGGCTTTCATTCAAGCTCTCTTCTAAATTCTTGCCACAATGCTCTTCAACCAAGGTGTTGATCAGGTACACCTCCTCCAATCCTTCATCTTTTTCTGGGTGAAGATGCTTCTTGCAAAGATGGAATATGTTTAATTCCACGGTCATGTTTCCAAATGTGAGCTGCATCACCCCATTTCTACAATTGATGACGGCATTGGAGGTAGCCAGGAAAGGTCTCCCAAGGATGATTGGCACATAATTGGCTTCCATAACAGTGGGATCGGTATCAAGCACAACAAAATCCACGGGATAGTAGAATTTGTCCACTTGCACTAGAACATCCTCTATCACCCCCTTTGGGATTTTGACAGATCTATCAGCTAAGGAGAGAGTGATGGCTGTGGGCTTCAATCCTCCAAGTCCCAGTTGCTTGTACACCGAGTATGGGAGCAAATTCACACTTGCCCCCAAGTCTAGCAAAGCTTTCTCCACAAGTGTCCCTCCAATGTTGACTGCAATGGTGGGGCAACCCGGATCTTTATACTTGACTGGAGACTTACTCTGAATGATAGCACTTACTTGCTCAGTGAGGAATGCATTCTTTGTCACATGTAACCCTCTCTTGACCGTGCACAAGTCCTTCAGAAACTTTGCATATGTGGGGACTTGCTTGATCATATCAAGTAGGGGTATATTCACCTTCACTTGTCTCAAGACTTCAAGAATTTCTGGTGAATTCTTGATTTCCTTCTTTCCATGTAAAGCTTGAGGAAAAGGGGGAGGCATATGTTTCTTCATCATATCTTCTTTAATCACTATCCTCGGCTCTTCTTCAATGCTTGATTTGGATGCACTTTTCTTCCCACTCTTCTCTTCTTGGTTATTGCTCTCTTTAACCAAGGTCTTCTTTGACAAAGGTTCTTCATCTTGCCTCACCTTAGGCAAAGGTTGATCAACCTCCTTTCCACTCCTCAATGTGATCACGGCTTTGACCTCCCTCAACTTTGAAGAATCCCCCTCTTGGGTTTCAACTTCATGAACACCCTTTGGATTTTGGCTTGGTTGAGAGGGGAACTTTCCTTTCTCATTCACTGTGTTGAGGTTGGTAAGCCTAGAGATGGAGTATTGGATATTATCTATTTTATGATATAGATCATTTTGCATCCCATCCATTCTCTTATTTAGAGAACTCTCAACATTCTCAATCTTTTGGTGCAATTGGGAGTTGATTGCCCTTTGTTCACCCACAAAGTCACTCATGACTTTGCTTAGGTTTGCCATGGCTTGCTCCACTGAAGAGGTTTGTTGAGGTGCTTGAGTTTGGGCTTGTGGTTGGTATGGAGGTGGTCTTGGCCTCCAAGAAAAATTTGGATGGTTTCTCCAGCTTGAATTATAGGTGTTTCCATAAGGTGCATTGTTGTTAGGCCTAAATTGCCCCACAACATTGGGTTGATCACCTAACATCTCCCTCACAGCTGGAATGGTTGGACACTCATCTACCACATGGTCACATGATTGGCAAATGGTGCATGGCATGGCATGAGCTTGAGTCTCGGAAATGGCTTGAACTTCATGCATCTTTTTCAACTCAAGTTCTTCCAACCTCCTTGCTATTGTTGCCACCTTAGCTTTCATGTCCATGTCTTCACTTAACATGTACAATCCACCCTTTGGATTCATAGGAGCTTTCATCCTTCCCAATTCCTTTGAGTTGGGCTCATCCCATCCTCTTGTTACCTCAGATACATAACTTAAAAAATCCATGGCTTCTTCCGGATTCTTACTCATAAAATCTCCCCCACACATGGTTTCAAGAATTTGCTTCATGGAGGAAGACATTCCATCATAGAAATAGCTCACCAAGAGCCATGTATCAAAGCCATGATGAGGACAAGCATTGATAGCCTCCATATACCTTTCCCAACATTCATGGAATTTCTCATTTTCTTTAGCAGAAAAGTTTGAGATTTGCCTCTTCAACCCATTGGTTCTATGGGTAGGGAAAAATTTCTTCAAAAACTCGGCTTGAAGATCAACCCAATTCCTTATGCTCCTTGGCCTTAAAGAATTAAGCCATATTTTTGCTTTGTCCTTCAAAGTGAAAGGGAATAGCTTGAGTCTCATCAAGTCTATTGAAGCTCCTCCCTCTCTAAAGGTATTGCACACCTCCTCAAACTCCTTGATGTGGGCATATGGATTCTCACTCTCCATTCCATGGAAATTTGGTAGAAGGGGCACAATATGGGGCCTTATAATCAGCTGCTCAAGAGGAGGTATTATGCATGAGGGTGCACTCATCCTTGGTGGGTGCATTCTATCCCTCATGGATAGATATGCATTTGGATTACCCCCCCCTTGACCTTGTTGAGAATTCTGATCCTCTTGTGGAGGGTCCATGATGTTTACACAGATATTCAACTCTGTGTCTTGAGGATTCTCAATCCTTACTAATCTTCCCTCTTGGTCCCGAATCCAATAGGGCATGCACAAATCTCTACTTACCTGAAAACAAAACAAAAACAACAAAAACAAAAGAAAACTAGAAGAAAGTTAAGGTTAGAAAGAAAACAAAAGAAATTCTAGAATAAAAAGAAAGGAAATAAAGTTAGTGAAAAAGGAATTCACCAAACTTGTGATGAAAGTCACAAGTAGCCTCTAAAAGGTTGTATCACTGTATTGTGGCACCATCCCCGGCAACGGCGCCATTTTAATTCGCACTTGGAAAGCCCAGTCGGGTCATTTAATTAAAAACATTTATAAAACCTATGACCTCATACTAGTGTAGCAAAGCTACTATAGTATAGTGGCTCTAGGGTCGAACTCTGGGATGGGTTTTCATTCTACCAGTGATATACTCATGATTAGAAATTAAATTTAATGATTTCCTTTATCAAAAACTTAAAGCTTAAAAAGAAAATAAAATTTGTTTTGAAAGTATTTGAACCTAAATTAACATAAACTAATTAAAAATGGAAGAAAGAAAGTTTCTCGGAGCTAAGGATTGCTAGGGTCAAGTTTAGAATGCAAAGTGGAAAATTCCGGATTTTTCTCCTCGCATTGGGGATTTAACCTATAGTTATTTCCCGAACCGGTGTAGGTTTAACAATGAAGATTTAATCCATAAAAATCAATAGAAATAGTAGTCAAGGTCCATTAATGGCTTTAGACACTATATAGGTCTTCACCTTGAACCACTTTCCAATGGCTCGTATATGATAACTAATGGACTAATATGGATCTAGCAATAAGCATCCATAAAGACCTGAAGCTTACCATGTATTGGCCATTCAAAGTGATTCTAAGGGATTTAAAGCAAAACTTTAGATTAAAAAGCCATTTATGAACTTCAACTACCTGAATTTAATGCACGAGCATTTTCCAACTTTTCATCTGGACTTTTCACCTAGCTTCCTTCACTCCAAGAAACCAAGAGTTTAGCCTCTCATCCTCTGAGAAAACATCCTCAGAGGTTGTTTGGCTTCCAAGAAAGAGAAAATAGTAACGAGAGAATAGAAAATAAGAGTGCTCTGTATATTCCTAAGTGTTAAGCTTAACACCCGTGTTACATGTCTTCAAGAGGTGATTTCCACCCCTTATATAGTTTTTACAAAAGCAAAGCTTTTCATTGGCTTGCTACAAGGAGAAGAAAGGAAATTACATCAAAAGAAACTTAAGAAAATATCTAAAGTGGAGTCGGCAAAAACAGAGGAGATTTCGCACAGGTGTGCGAAATTCGCACACCATTCAGAAGGTGTGCGAAATTTTCGCACACCTGGAGCAGTTCTCTTCCAAAGGTCATAACTTCCTCGTTTCAGCTCCAAATCGTACACGGTTTGAAGCGTTGGATTCTTGACTTCTTGAGCTTTGAAACGGTATATAGAATGTAAAAAATGGACTTTGGGAAGTGCTCCAAAAGTGCCAAAGAACACTGCAGCTGCTGACTTCAGATTTCCTCCTTGCTTCTCTTTTGATTTTCTTTGCTTCTCTTTGCTTTTCTTCTTTGGTTGGCTTGTCTTAATGATCCAAAAAGATGTCAAAACACTAAAACTAGCCACAAATATGATTAGAAGTCATTGCTAGGTCCTTAACATGCCAATTGGAATAAAGGTGAAGAATTACCACACAAAAGTGCTTAAAACATAATGACTTAAAGGTGTAAAATGGCACTTTTGGGTAGTAATCAGGAGTTGTTCATTTCATCTAGGGCCCTGAGCTCACGACCTAGAGTCACTCATCTCATCCATAACTCTGAGCTATTCAAAGCATTGAGAGACGTGACTACACGACACAAAGTCATTCATGTCAACAAAAGCCCAACGTTGTTCATAGTAATTAGAGCCCTTAACTTACAACCAAGAGTATCCCATGTTATCCATAACTCTTATCTGGTGATAGAAACTAGAGCCTTGAGCTCACAATCTAGAGTCGTTCATGTCAACCATAACCCCGAGTTGTTCATAGGATCTGTAGCACTGAGCTCATGACATAGAGTCATTCATGTCAACCACAACCCAACGTTATTCATAGCAGTTAGAGCCCTTAGCTCACAAGCAAGAGTATCCCATGTTATCCATAGCCCTTATTTGTTCATAACAACTAGAGCCTTGAGCTCACGATCGAAAGTTGTTCATGTCAACCATAACCTTGAGTTGTTCATAATATCTACAGCATTGAGCTCATGACCCCTAGTATTTCATATCATTGAAAACTCTAAGTTATTCATAGCATCAAAAGTTCTGAGCTCACCATCCAGAGTCATTCATTTGAACCATAGCCCAAATATGTTCATACCATTTAGAGCCTTGAGCTCACAACTTAGAGTACCTCATGTCTTCCACAACCCTGAGTTATTAATAGCATATAGAGCCTAGAGCTCACGACTCAGAGTTATTCATGTCAACCACAACCCAAAGTTGTTCATAGCATTCAGAGCCTTGAGATAAAGACCTAGAGTGGCTAATGTCATCCATAGCGCTGAGTTGTTTATGGCAGTTAGAGCCTTGAGCTCACAACCAAGTGTATCCTAACTTTTCCATAAACCTTAGTTATTTATACCAACTAGAGCCATGATCTCATGATCGAGAGTCGTTCATGTCAATCGTAACCCTAAGTTATATATAATATCTATAGCACTAAGCTCATGACCCATTGTCTTTCATGTCATTGGCAGCTCTAAGTTGTTCATAGCATCATGAGTCCTAAGCTCATGAACTGAAGTCATTCATCTTAACCATAGCCCAAATCTGTTCGTAGCATCTAAAGCCCTGAGCTCACAACCTAAAGTACCTCATGTTTTCCACAACCCTGATCTATTAATAGCATCTAAAGCTCGGAGCTCACAACTAGAAGTCGTTCTTGTCAACCACAACCCAGAGTTGTTCATTGCATTTAGAGCCATGAGCTCAAGACCTAAAGTGGTTAATGTCATCCATTACCCTAAGTTGTTCATAGCATCTACAACCATGAGCTCATAAATTTTAGTATTCCATGCCAACCACAACCTACAGTCATTCATTTCATCTAGATCCTTGAGCTCACAACCCAAAGTCTTTCATGTCATCCACAACTCTGAGCTGTTCAAAGCGTCTAGAGACTTGAGCTCCTGACACAAAGTTATTCATATCAACCATAGCCTAAGGTTGTTCATAGTAGTTAGAGCCCTCAACTCACAACTAAAAGTATCCCATGTTATTCATAACCCTTATCTGTTCATAGCAACTAGAGCCTTGAGCCCATGATTGAGAGTCGTTCATGTCAACCATAACCCTGAGTTGTTCATAGTATCTATAGCGTTGAGCTCATGACTTGTAGTCTTTCATGTCATTGACAACTCTAAGTTGTTCATAGTATCAAGAGATCTGAGCTCATGATCTGGAGTAGTTCATCTCAACCATAGCCCAAATATGTTCATAGCATCTAGAGCCCTGAGCCCACGACCTAGAGTACCTCATGTCTTCCACAACCTTGAGCAATTAATAGCATCTAGAGCCTGGAGCTCATGACTCAGATTAATTCATGTTAACCACAACCCAAAGGTATTAATAACACTCAGAGCCCTGATGATGCGACTTATGGTAGCTTAGCTTTAAAGGCGTATCAACAAAATTTATACCTTAAATACTATTACTAAAGTAGCCAAGCTACTATAGCATAGTGGTTATAGGATCGTTCACTGGGAAGGGTTTTCGCAAACACTAGTGATATTCAAATTAGGAAAATAGGTGATTTTCTTATGGATGTTAGCTTTAAAAGAAGATGTAAATGTTTTAGAGAGATTTAAACTAATTTAAGCTAACATTAAAGACTAAAATGAAAGGGTGCAAAAACAAGTTTCTCAAAGATAGGATAGCTATGCTCTGGCTCTTATG
>JAJJMG010028300.1:51108-90287 GCA_022058835.1 Vitis aestivalis var. linsecomii x Vitis rupestris | reverse complement strand
CCATGAACTATATACAGCTCTCCCTCATTCTTGGATTGCTTTGGTGTAGCTAAAAGC
This sequence comes from Vitis aestivalis var. linsecomii x Vitis rupestris, assembly GCA_022058835.1. Classification (NCBI taxonomy): domain Eukaryota; kingdom Viridiplantae; phylum Streptophyta; class Magnoliopsida; order Vitales; family Vitaceae; genus Vitis; species Vitis aestivalis var. linsecomii x Vitis rupestris. Next base: position 90,230 of record JAJJMG010028300.1, on the reverse strand, counting down.
TATCAAAAACACCAAAACTTAACACAATTTGATTAGAAACAATTGCAAGGGTCCTTAACATGTCAATTGAGTTAAAAGGTAATAATTAATACTCAAGGGTGTTTAAAAGAGCTAATTACAAGCTACAAAATAGCATGTTTTGAGTAGTAATCACCTGAGTTGAAGAACTAAAGTGGCTAATGTCATCCATGGCCCTGAGTTGTTCATAGCATCTAGAGCCACGAGCTCACAACTCAGAGTCTTTCATACAAAGCACAACCCTTAGTTGTTCATTGCATTTACGGCTCTAAGCTCACGTCCCAAAGTTGTAAATGTCATCCACAACTCTGAGTTGTTCATAGCATCTACAACCTTGAGCTCACGACATAGAGTCATTCATGTCGACCACAGCCCAGCATTTTTAATAGCAGTTAGAGCCCTAAGCTCACAACCAAGTGTATCCCAAGTTTTCCATAGCCCTTGGCTATTCATACTAGCTAGAGCCTCGAGCTCACGACCAAGAGTCGTTCATGTCAACCGTAACCCTAAGTTGTTTATAATATCTATAACACTGAGCTCATGACCCATAGTCTTTTATGTCATTGGTAGCTCTAAGTTGTTCATAGCATCAAGAGCCTTGAGCTCATGAACCGAAGTCGTTCATCTCAACCATAGCCCAAATCTATTCATAGAATCTAGAGGCCTGAGCTCACAACCTAAAGTACCTCATGTCTTCGACAACCCTAACCTATTAATAGCATGTAGAACTTGGAGCTCACGACTTGGAGTCATTCATGTCAACCAAAACCTAGAGTTGTTCATTACATTTAGAGCCTCGAGCTTAAGACCTAGAGTGACTAATGTCATCCATAGCTCTGATTTGTTCATAGGATCTACAAACATGAGCTCACAACTTGGAGTATTTCATGCCAACCATAGCCTAGAGTTGTTCATTTCATCTAGGGCCTTGAGCTCATGACCCAAAGTCGTTCATGTCATCCACAACTCTGAGCTGTTCAAAGCGTCTAGAGACTTGAACTCATGACATAGAGTCATTCATGTCAACCACAACCCAACATTGTTCGTAACAATTAGAGCCCTCAACTCACAACCAATAGCATCTCATGTTATCCATAGCCCTTATTTATTCATAGAATTTAGAGTCTTGAGCTCAAGACCTAGAGAACCTCATGTTTTCCACAACCCTGAGCTATTAATAGCATCTAGAGCCTATAGCTCACAACTCTGAGTCATTCTTGTTAACCACAACCTAGAGTTATTCATAACATTCAGAGCATTGAGCTGAAGACCTAGAGTGGCTAATGTCATCCATTGTCCTGAGTTGATCATAGCATCTAGAACCACGAGCTCACAACTCGGAGTATTTCATGCCAAGCATAACCTAGAGTTGTTCATTACATCTAGGGTCTTGAGCTCACGACCTAGGCTTGCTCATATCATTCACAACTTTAAGTTGTTCAAAGCATCTAAGGCCCTGAGCTCACGACACCGAATCATTCATGTCAAACACCACCTAACATTGTTCATAGCATTTAGAGCCCTCAGCTTACAACTAAGTGTATCCCATGTTATCCACAACCCTTAGTTGTGCATAACTCTAGAGCCATGAGCTCCCAACTCAGAGTCTTTGATTTCAAGCATATTCTAGAGTTGTTAATTGCATCTAGGGCCTTATGCCCATGAGCTAGAGTCATTGATGTCATTAACAAATCTGAGCTATTTATATCTAGAGCCCTGAGCTCATGACATAAAGCCATTCATGTCAACCATAGCCCAACGTTGTTCATAACATTTAGAGCCTTAAGCTCACAACCAAGAGTATCCTTTTTTATCCATAACCATTATCTTTTCATAGAATCTGGAGCCCTAAGCTCAAGACTTAGAGATCCTCATGTTTTCCAAAACCCTAAGCTACTAATAGCATCTAGAGCCTGGAGCTCACGACTCAAAGTCATTCATGTCAACCACAAGCTAGAGCTATTCATAACAATCAGAGCCCTGAGCTGAAGACCTAAAGTGGCTAATGTCATCCATTTCCATGAGCTAATCATTGCATCTAGAGCCATGAGCTCATAACTTGGAGTATTTCATGCCAAGCATAACCTAGAGTTGTTCATTACATCCAGGGCCCTAAGCTCATGGTCTAGATTTGTTCATGTCATTCACAACTCTAAGTTGTTCAAAGCATCTAGAGCCCTGAGCTCACGACACTGAGTAATTCATGTTAAACACAACCAAACATCGTTCATAGCATTTAGAGCCCTCAGCTCACAACCAAGTGTATCCCATGTTATCCACAACCCGTAGATGGTCATAGCAACTAGAGTGTTGAGCTCGTGATCGAGAGTCATTGATGTCATGCATAATACTGAGTTGTGCATAGTATCTACAACGCTAAGCTCATGACTCGTAGTGTTTCATGTGATTGATAGCACTAAGTTGTTCATACCATCAAGAGCACTTAGTTCATGACCTGATGTTGTTCATCTCAACCATAGCCCAAAGTTGTTTATAACATCTAAAGCCTTGAGTTCACGACCTAGACTATCTCATGTCTTCTATAATCCTAAGGTATTAATACCATCTAGAGCTTGGAGCTCACAACTTGGAGTTATTCATGTCAACCACAACCCAAAGTTGTGCATAGCATTTAGATCCCTGAGCTCAAGACCTAGAGTGGCTAATGTCATCCATAGCTCTGAGTTGTTCATAACCTCTAGAGCCATGAGCTCACAACCAGGAGTTTTTCATGCCAAGCACAACCTAGAGCTATTCAATGCATCTAGGGCCCTGAGCTGAAGACCCAAAGTTGTTCATGTCATCTACAACTCTAATTTGTTCATAGCATCTATAGCCCTGAGCTCATGACACAAAGTCATTCATGTCAACCACAACCCTTAGCCGTTCATAGCAACTAGAGCCTTAATCTCACGATGAAGAGTCATTCATGTCGACCATAATCCTAAGTTGTCCATAGTATCTACAACATTGAGCTCATGACTCGTATTTTTTTATGTCATTGACAACTCTAAGTTCTTCATGGCATCAAGATCCCAGAGTTGTTCATCTCAACCATAGCCCAAGGTTGTCCATAGCATCTACAGCCCTGAGCTCACGACCTAGAGTACCTCATGTCTTTCACAACCCTGAGCTATTAATAGCATCTAGAGCATGGAGCTCATGACTCAGAGTCATTTATGTCAACCAAAACCTAGAGTTGTTCATAGCATTTCAAGCCCTAAGCTCAAGACTAAGAGTGGTTAATGCCATCCATAGCCCTGAGTTGTTCATAACATCTAGAGCCATGAGCTCACAACTCGGAGTCTTTCATGCCAACCATAGTCTAGAGATGTTCATTACATCTAGAGCCCTGAACTCATGACCCAGAGTTGTTTATGTCATCCATAACTCTGAGTTGTTCATAGAATCTTGAGCCCTGACCTCATGACCCAAATATGTCAACCATAACGTAAAGTTGTTCAAAACATCTAAAGCCTTGAGCTCATGAGCCAGAGTTGTTCATGTCAACCACTATGCAATGCTGTTCATAGCATTTAGAGCCTTGAGCTCATGACCCAGAGTAGTTCAATTCAACCATAAGTATAAGTTGTTCATAGTATGAAGAGCCCTTAGCTCATGACCCATTGTCTTTCATGTCATCGACAACCCTTATATTTTCATAGCATGAAGAACCCTAAGCCCACGACCTGGAGTTGTTCATTTCAACCAAAGCTTGGAGTTGTTCATAACATCTAGAGCCTTAAGCTCATGACCTAGAGTAGCTCACGTAATCCACAACCCTAAGCTGTTAATAGCATCTAAAGCCTTGAGCTCACAAACCAAAGTCATTCATGTCAACCACAGGCTGAGTTAGTAATAGCATCTAGAGCCTTGAGCTCAAGACCCAAAGTGGCTAATGTCATCCATAACCCTAAGCTATTCATAGCATCTAGAGCCGTGAGCTCAAGACTTGATGTCCTTCATGTCAACCCCTGCCTAGAGTTGTTCATTTCATTTAGGGCCCTAAGCTCATGACTTAAAGTCGTTCATGTTATCCATAACCTTGAGCATTTCATAGAATTTGAAGTTCTAAGCTCATCACCTAGAGTCTTTCTTGTCATCGATAACCATGAGTGCTTCATAGCATCTAGAGCATTGAGCTCAGGACCTAAAGTTGTTCATGTCAACCATAACCCAGAGTTGTACATAACATCTAAAGCCTTGATTTGATGACTAAGAGTAGCTAATGTCATCAACAACCGTAAGTTTTTCATAACATCTAAAGGCCTGAGCTAGTGACTTAAAGTTGTTCATGTCAACCACAACCTAGAGTTGTTAATAGCATTTAGAGCCTTAAGCTCACGTCCTAGAGTTGTTCATGTCAACCATAACCCAGAGTTGTGCATAACATCTAAACCTTAAACTCCTGATCGAGAGTGGCTCATGTCATCAATAGCCTTAAGTTGTTCATAGCATCGAAAAGCCTGAGCTAGTGACCTAGAGTCATTCATGTCAACCACAACCTAGAGTTGTTAATAGCATCTAGAGCCCTGAGCTTAAGACTTAGAGTGGCTCATGTCATCCACAATCCTGACCTATTCATAACATCTAGAGCTCTAAGCTCATGACCTAAAGTCTTTCATGTCAAGTACAAACCAAAGTTGTTCATTGCATCTATGGCCCCGAGTTCACGATCGAGAGTCGTTCGTATAATCCACAACCCTGAGTTGTTCATAGAATCTAAAGCCTTGAGCTCATGACCTAGAGTCTTTCATGTTATCGACAACCCTGAGTTGTTCATAGCATCTAGAGACCTGATCTCACGACCTGGAGTCATTCATGTCAATCATAGCCCAAAGCTATTCATAGCATCTAAAGAATTGAGCTCACAACTCAAAGTGGATAATGTCATCAATAGCCCTAAGTTGTTCATAGCATCTAAAGCTTAAAGCTTATGACTTGAAGTCCTTAATGTCAGTCACAACCCAAAGCTCTTCATAGCACCTAAAGCCCTAACCTTAAAACCAAAAATGGTGTATGTCATCCACAACCTTGAGTTGTTCATGGCATTTAGAGCCTCAAGCTCATGGCTCGGAGTCTTTCATGTCAACCATAACCCAAAGTTGGTCATTGCATCTAGGGCCTTAAGTTGACATCCCAAAGTCGTTCATGTCATCCATAACCCTTAGAAGTTCATAGCATCTAAAGCCTTAAGCTCACGACCTGGAGTCATTCATGTCAACCACTTCCTAGAGCTATTCATCGCATTTAGAGGTCTAAGCTATGACCCAAAGTAGCTCATGTCATCGATAGCCCTGAGCTTTTCATAGTATCTATCGCCCTGAGCTAATGACCCAGAGTCATTCTCATCAACCACAACCTAGAGTTGTTCATAGCATCTAAAGCCCTAAGCTCACAACTCAGAGAGCTCATGTCATCCATAAACTTTAGTTGTTCATAGCATTTAGAGACACGAGCTCATGACTTTGAGTAGCTCTTGTCATCCACAACCCTAAGCTATTCATTGGATCAAGAGTCATGAGCGCACGATTGATAGTCTTTCATATCATTGATAGCCCTAAGTTGTTCATAGCACAATGAGCATTGAGCACATGACTCATAGTCGTTCATATCAACCACAACCTAGAGTTGTTATAGATCCTAAGCTCACGATTTAGAGTAGATCATGTTATCCACAACCCTGAGTTGTTAATAGTATCCAGAGCCCTGAGCTCATGACTCGGAGTTGTCTAGGTTAACCACAGCCTAGAGTTGTTCATAGCATCTACAACCCTGAGTTGTTCATACATAGAGTGGCTCATGTCATCCACAATACCCGGTTGTTCACAGCATCAAGAGCTCTAAACTCGTGACCCGTAGTCTTTCATGTCACTAATAGGCCTAAGTTGTTCATAGCATCAAGAGCCCTAAGCACACGACCTGGAGTCATTGATGTCAACCATAGCCCAAAGTTGTTCATAGCCTCTAAAGCTCTCAGTTCACAACATAGTGTTGCTCATGTCATCAACAACCTGAGCTATTAATAGCATCTAGAGGCTTGAGCTAACAACCTAAAGTTAGTCATGTTAACACAGCCTAGAGTTGCTCATAGCATCTAGAGCTTTGAGCTTAAGACATAGAGTGGTTCATGTTGTCCACAACACTTAGTTGTTCATAACATCTAAAGCCCAAAGCTCTCGACCTATAGTCTTTCATGTCAACCACTGCTTATAGTTGTTCATTGCATCTAGGTACCTGAACTCATGACTCAGAGTTGTTCACGTTATCCATAGCTCTAAATTTCTCATAGAATCCAGAATCCTAAGCTCACGACCCAAAGTTTTTCATGTCATTGACAGCCTTAAGTTGTTCATAGAATCTAAATCCCTAAGCTCATGACCTAGAGTCATTCATGTCAATCACAACCCAGAGCTCTTCAGAGCATCTAGAGCCATGAACTCAAGAGCATGAGTGGTTCAAGTCATCCACAACCTTGAGCTATTCAAAGCATCTTGAGCTCTAAGCTCATGACTCAGAGTCTTTCATGTCAAATACAATCCGACATTGTCCATTGCATCTAGAGCCTTGAGCTCATGACCCAGTTGTTCAAAGAATGTAGACCCTAGATCTCACAACCCAGAGTCTTTCATGTCATTGACAGACTTGAGTTGTCCATAGAATTTAGAACCTTAAGTTCATGACATGGAGTTTTTTCTACTTTTGATATCCCTAAACTATTCATAACATCTAGAGCCCTAAGCTTGTGACCCAAAGTTGCTCATGTCAACCACAACCTAGAGGTGTTCATAGCATTTAAAGCCCTTAACTCAAGACCTAGAGAGGTGATTCATATTTCCCAATTGGTGTCTCAGTTGATTCATGTCATCTCAATGGTCCCTGACAGTGATGCCATTTGATTCGTGTCCAGCTAGTGTTCCTTGATTGTGGTCCTCAGAAGGGAGTAATCAACAAAATTTATAACCTATTATACCATGTACTAGGATAGCCTTAGCTAGCATAGCATAGTGGCTCTAGTGTCATTCATTGGGATGGGTTTTCACTTCACAATTGATATCAATTCAAAGCTGAATTGGTGCTTTTTCATTTCAAGGTTAGCTCTAAAAGAAAACATAAAGATGTTTGAGTGAAAAAGGTTTGGTTTTAAGCTAACAAAAATAGTAACTGATTTTACTTACAAAGAAAATTGTTTCTTGGAGTTTCAGATCACTAGGCTCAGGTTCCTTATACAAAAAGGGAGTTCCGGTCACTTGTTTCTTTTCCTCACATTGGGGATTTAACATATAGTTATTTCCCGAACCGGTGTGGTACAGATGCTTCCCCTTAATGGTTTCAAACACTAAATCCCTCTCACTGATGCATCTTGCAATGGCTCATACCTCTCACCTAGCATTTGCCATTCAAGGTGATCTTTAACCTTGGATTACCCATCAAAAGCTCACAAGAGATAACTAATGGATGTCTCCTTAGAGTTCAAAAGCTTACCAAGTGTTGGCTATTCTAGAAAATCCTACCTTCAAACCACCTCCCAAAGGCTCACAAGAGATAAACTAGTGCATCTCAATGGATGGAGATCACTTGCCTTACCAAGTGTTGGCCCAGGTGATTTAAAGGCGTTTTAAGTTAACTAAAAACATAGAAACCATTAACGGGTCACACTTTCTCTTCATTAATAATTGAAACAACAAAACTTCCAATTTTGCATTCAGAAACTTACCCAGCTTTCTTCACTCCAAGAGACAAAGAGCCTAGCCACTCATCCTCTGAGAAAACATCCTTAGAGTTTGATTTTCTAGAAATAAAAATAATGAGAAAACAAAAGTATGAAGGAAAGCAGAGCAAGTGCTCTGTAAAATATATTTACTTATGATCCTCCTCTCGTCGGATTACATATATGATCTCCAGCTCGATTTCTTTACATTGGTTCAAAGATATATATAGAGAAGATATTTTCTAAGAAATATCCCAATAATATCTTTGACTGATTACAAGGAGAAAAGAGAAATTTACACAAAATATCTTGAGAAAAAAATCTAACTTAGTCGGTAGCAAATATCTGAGATTGCACAGGTGGATTGCGCACTTTGATTCACATGTTGAATTATCCATTTTGCAAGTTTGAACTTTGGTTTTGCAACTTAGAGGTGATTCTGCAACTTGAAGATGATTTGTAACTTGATTCGTAGCTTGGAGGCCATTTCGCAACCAAGGAGCATTTTTGCAGGGTGGAGACATTTTTGCAGCCCATTTTGCAGCTGTGAAATGAGGGGGTGGAGCTGCAAAATGGCACTCGTGTGCCAAAGGGTGGTTTCGCAGCTGCGAAACACCTTGCGAAATTTTCGCAGCTCATTTCGCTCAGCTTCGTGCAGCTGTCTTCAAACGGCCATAACTTCTTCGTTTCAACTCCAATTTGCACACCATTTGAAGCATTGGACTCCTGACTTCCTGAGCTTAGAAATGAGATATAGTATGCATGAAATGGACTGCAGGAAGTACTCGAAATGGGTCCAACAGTTGCTGTCCTCTTGAATTCTTCATGTTAGATTTCTCTCTTTTTCCTCCTTGCATTCTTGATTGGCTTTAGCAAAGAACTACAAAGCTCCAAAGCTTGAATTCTTCATGTAAATGAGCTTCCATTTGATTTGCCATGGATTATATAAAGCTCTCCCTCATCTTAGATTGCTTTGGTGATCAAAAAGCTATCAAAACACCAAAACTTAACACAATTTGATTAGAAATGATTGCAAGGGTCCTTAATATGCTAATTGAGTTAAAAGGTAATAACTACTACTCAAAAGTGTTTAAAAGAGTTAATTACAAGCTATAAAATAGCACTTTTTGAGTAGTAATCAAGAGGCTCATGTCATTGATAGCTCTGAGCTATTCATAGCATCTGAAGCCCTCATCTCATGACCCAGAGTTGTTCATAACATCTAGAGCCTTGAGCTTAAGACCTAAAGTGACTTATGTCATCCACAACCCTGATTTGTTCATAGCATCTAGAGCCTTGAGCTCATGACCTAGTATTTTTCATGTCAAGCGCAACCCAGAGTTGTTCATTACATCTAGGGCCCTATGCTCACAACCCAGTGATTGATATCATCCACAATAATAAGATGTTCATAGAATCTAGAGCCCTGAGCTCATGACCTAGAGTCTTTCTTGTCATCATTAGCCTTGAGTTGTTAATAGAATCTAGAGCCTTGAGCTCACGACCTGGAGTCATTCATGTCAACCATAACCAAGAGTTGTTAAGAGAATTTAAAGCCCTGAGCTCGTGACCCAGATTCACTCATGTCATTGAAAGATCTAAGCTATTTTTAGCATCTCAAGCCTTGTGCTCATGTCTTGGGGTCATTCATGCTAACCACAACTCAGAGTTGTTCATATCATCTAAAGCCCTGAGCTCATGACTTGAATTCTTATATGTTAACCACAACCTAGAAATTTTAATTGCATCTAGTGCCTTGAGTTGATGACCCAAAGTTGTTTGTGTCATCCATAGCCTTGAGATATTCATAGCATTTAAACCCTTGAGCTCACGACCTAGAGTGATTCATGTCAATCACACCCCAAAGTTGTTTATAGCATCTAGAGCCTTGAGCTCATGACCCAGAGGAGCTCATGTCATCCATAGCCTTGAGTTGTTCATAGCATTTAGAGCCTTGAGATCACCACCCAGAGTAACTCATGTCATCCACAACCTTCAGCTATTCATAGGATTAAGAGCCCTGAGCTCATGACCCGAAGTCTTTCATGTCATCGACAACCTTGAGTTGTTTATAGCATCAAGAGCCTTGAGCTCATGACTTAGAGTTGTTCATATCTACCACAACCTAAAGCTAATTATAACATCTAGTACCTTGAGTTCATGAAATAGAGTAGCTCATGTCATTTAGTGCCCTAAGCTCATGACCCAGAGTTGTTCATAGCATGTAGAGCGCTAAGTTGAAGACCTACAATGGCTCATCTCATCCACAACCCTAAGTTGTTCATTGCATCTAGAGCCTTGAGTTCACGACCCGAGGTCTTTTATGTCAACAACAACCTATAGTTATTAATTCAATCTAAGGCCCTAAGTTCACAACCTAGAGGCATTCATGTCATTCACCGCCCTGAGCTATTCATATAATCTAGTGCCTAGAGTTCAAGACCCAGAGTGTTTCCTATCATGCATAGCCCCAAGCTGTTCATAGCATCTATAGCCCTAAGCTCATGACTTGAAGTCGTTCATCTCAACCACAACCCAGAGTTGTTCATAGCATCTAAAGCTCTGAGCTCATGCCTAAGAGTGGCTCTTGTCATCAACGACTCTGAGTTGTTCGTAGCATCTAAAGCCATGAGCTGAGAACCCGAAGTCATTCAAGTTAACCATAGGCCTGAGTTGTTCATAACATCTACAACTTTGAGTTCAACACCCAAAGTGGCTTATGTATTCCACATCCTTGAATTGTTCATAGCATCTAGAGCCTTAAGCTCACGACCTAGAATCATTCATGTCAACCACAACCCATAGTTGAACATTGCATCTAGGGCCTTGAGCTCATGACCTAGAGTCATTCATGTCATGCATAACCTTGACTTATTCATGAATTTAGTGTGCTGAGCTGACGACCCAGAGTCTTTCATGTCATCAATAACTCTAAGTTGTTCATAACATCTAAATACCTCAGCTAATGATCTAGAGTCGTTCATGTTGACCAGAGCCCTGAGTTGTTCATATCCTTTAAAAGCTTAAGCATAAGACCTAGAGTGGCTCATGTCAATGACAACCTTAAGTTGTTTATAGCATCAAAAGCCTTAAGCTCACGACCCTGAGTCTTTCATGTTAACTAAAACCCATAGTTGTTCATTGCATGTAAGGCCTCGAGCACTTGACATAGAGTCATTCATAGCCTTAAGTTGTTCATATAATCATTAGCCTTGAACTCATGACCCAGAGTCTTTCATATCATCAACAACTCAAAGCTATTCAAAGCATTTAAAGCTTGATCGCATAACCTAGAGTGGCTCATGTCATCAAAAGCCCTGAGCTGTTCATAACATCTAAAGCCTTGAGTTCATGACCTGGTCTCGTTCATCTAAACCATAGCCTAGCATTGTTCATAGCCTCTAAAGACTTGAGGTACAAACCCAAAGTCATTCATGTCATCCATATCCCTGACATGTTCATAAAATCTAGAGGCTTGAGCTCACAACTCAAAGACATTCAAGTAAACCATAACCCAGAGTTGTTCATAGCACCTAAAGCCTTGAGCTCATGACCGAGAGTGGCTCATGCCATTGACAACCCTGAGCCTTTCATAACATCTAAAGCCCCGAGCTCATGACCTAGAGTCGCTCATGTTAACCACAACCCTAAGATTTTCATAGTATCTATAGCCCTAATCTCACGAACCCAAGTCATTCATGTCAACCACAACCCTAAGATGTTCATAGAATCTATAGCCCTTAGCTCACAACCCCGAGTCATTCATGTCATGCACAAACCTGAGGTGTTCATAGCATTTAGAGCCCTAAGCTCACGACCTAGAGTCTTTCGTGTCATCAACAACCTTAGGTTGTTCATAACATTTAAAGGCTAACACTCACAACCAAGAGTTATTCAAGTCAACCACAACCTAGAATTGTTCATAGCATCTAGAGCATTGGACTCACAACCTATGGTACATCATGTAATTCACTGTCCTGAGTTGGTCATAACATCAAGAGCCCTGAGCTCATGACCCATATTCTTTCATGTCATTGATAGATTTGAGTTGTTTATAGCATTGAGAGGGTTGAGCTCACAATCGAGAGTCGTTCACGTCAACCGAAGATGACAGTTGTTCAAAGCATCTTCAACCCTAAGCTTACTCTCCAAAGTAGCTCATGTCATCCACAACCGTAAACTGTTAATAGCACCTAGAGCCTTGAGCTCACAACCCGAAGTTGTTCACATCAACCACAGCTTAGAGTTGTTCATAACATCAAAAGCCCTTATCTTATGACTCAAAGTAGCCCATGTTATCCACATCCCGTAACGGTTCATAGCATCTAGTGCATTGTGCTCATGACCTAAAGTTATTCATGTTACCCATAGCTCAGACATCTTCATAGCATCTAAATCCCTGATATCAAGACTTAGAGTAGTTGATGTCATCCATAGCCTGGAGCTATTCATAGCAACTAGAGCCTTGAGCTCGCAACTTAGAGTAGTTGATTTCATCCACAGTCTTGAGCTATTAATAGCATCAAGAGCCCTGAGCTGAGGACCTGTAGTCTTTTATGTCATCAGTAGCCCTAAGCTCTTAATAGCATCTGGAGTTCTGATTTCTAGATCAAGAGTTGATCATGTCAACCATAGCATAGAGTTGTTCATAGCATCTAAAGGTCTGAGCTCATGACCCAGAGTCGTTCATGTCATCCATAGTCCTAAGCTTTTTAAAGATTCATGAGCCTTAAGTGCCCGAGCTAGAGTCTTTCATATCATCGATAGCCCAGAGTTGTTCATAACATTTAAAACCCTAATCTCAAGACCTAGGGTGGCTCATGTCATCAGAAGCCCTGAGTTGTTCATAGCATCCAAACCCTTGAGCTCATGACTTGGTGTCATTCATGTCAACCACAACCTAGAGTTGTTCATAGCATATAGAGCCTTGAGCTCAAGACCCAGGTTTGTTCATGTTTTCCATAACCCTAAGATAATCATAGAATCTAATGGCTTAACCTCATGACCTAGAGTCATTCATGTCATCTTGAACCTTAATTTGTTTATAATATCTAGAACCCTAAACTCACGACCCAGAGTCATTCATGTCATCAATAACCCTAAGTTGTTCATATCATCTAAAGCCCAGAGCTCACAAACTAGAGTCCTTCAAGTCAACCACAGCCTAGAGCTATTCATAGCACCTAGACCCCATGGCTCACGACCCAAAGTAGTTAATGTGATCCACATCCCTAAGCTATTCATAGCATCTAAATCCTTAAGCTCATGACTTAGAGTAGATCATGTCATCGATGACCTTGAGTTGTTCATAGCATCAAGAGGCCTAAGCTCATGACCTAAAGTAGCTCATGTCATCCACAACCCTAAGCTGTGCATAACATCTAGAGCCTTATGATCATAACCCCGAGTCATTCATATCAACCACAACTGAGATTTGTTCATAACATCTAGAGCCTAAGCTCACAACCTAGTGTAGCTCACGTCATCCATAGGCTTGAGCTGCTCATAACATCTAGAACCTTGAGCTCTTAACCCAAAGTCATTCATGTCAACCATAAACCATAGTTGTTCATAGCATTTAGAGCCCTGAACTCATGACCCACAGTTGCTCATGTCAACCATAGCTCATGGGATCCTGAGTCATTCATATCATCCATAACTCAGAGCTGCTCATAGCATCCAGAGCTTTTTAGCTCACAACCCGAAGTTGTTCATGTCAACCATAGCTTTGAGTTGTTCATAGTATCTTAAGTTGTGACCTCAGAACTTAGAGTCATTCATGCCATCCACCACCCTTAGCTTGTGACAGAGAATCATTCATATCATCCACACCCCCAATATGCTTATAGAATCTAGAGGCCTTAGCTCATGGGATATCAAGACATTCATATCATTCACAATACTTAGTTGTTCAAAGCATCCATTACCTTAAGCTCATGACCCAGAGTGGCACATATCATCCATAGCCTTGAGCCCGTTCATAGAATCTAGAGCCCTAAGCACATGACCCAAAGTTTTTCATGTCATTAACAACCCTAAGTTGTTAATAACATTTAGACCCTTAAGCCCATAACTCAAAATCTTTCATGCCATTTATAGCCCTAAGCTTTTCATAAAATCTAGAGCCCTGAGATCATGACCCAGAGTTGTTCATGTCATCCCTAACCCTGACTTTTCATAGCATCTGAAGCCTTGAGCTCATGGCTCAAAGTCATTCATGTCCACCATAAACCTGAGTTGTTATATCATCTAGAGCCTAGAGCACACCACTCAAAGTTGTTCATGCCATCCATAGCTTTGAGCTATTCATAGCATCTAGAGCCCTAAACTTCCAACCTGAAGTAGGTCATGTCATCCACAACCCTAAGTTGTTCATAACATCTAGTTCCCTAAGCTCACAACTTGAAGTCATTTATGTAATCCACAACCTTGAGTTGTTCATAGCATCTAGAGCCTTGAGCTCATGACCAAAAGTCGTTGATGTCCACCACAGCCTTGATCTGTTCATAGCATTTAGAGCCCTGAGCGGACGACCTTGAGTCATTCATGTCATCAACAGGCCTGAGCTATTTATAGCATCTAGAGCCCTAAGCCCACAACCCAAAGTTGTTCATGTCATACATAACCCTGAGCTGTTCATAGCATCTTAACCCTTAAGCTCATGACCTGGAGTCATTCATGTCATCCTTAAATCTAAGATATTTATAGCAGTTAAATTCATAGGCTAATGGATAAGAATCAATGATATCATCCTCAAGCATGATTTGTTCATAGCATCTTGAGGCTTGAGCTCACAACATCTTGAGTTGCTCATATCATCCATAACTTTGAGCTGCTCATAGCATCTAGAGCCTTAAGCTCACAACCCTGAGTCATTCATGTCGACCACAACCTTGAGTTGTTCATAGTATCTAGAACCACGAGCTCACGACTCAGAGTCATTCATGTCATCAACAACCCTCAGCTCATGATTCAAAATCATTCATATCATCGACAACCCCGAGCTTCTCATAGCATGTAGAGGTCTAAGCTCATAGGATCCCAAGTTGTTCAGATCATTCATAATGCTGAGTTGTTCAAAGCATCCATATACTTGAGCTCACAACTCAAAGTAGCACATATCATCCAAAGCCTTGACTTATTCATAGCATCTAGAGCCCTAAATTCATCACATAGAGTCGTTCATGTCAACCACAACCCTTAGCTATTTATAGTATCTAGAGATCTGAGCTCACGATGAAGAGCCATTCATGTCATCCATAGCCTTGTTCTATTCATAGCATCTAGAGCCTTAAGCTCACTACATAAAGTCATTCATGTCATCTAAAGTCGTGAACTATTCATAGCATCTCAAGCCCTAAGCTCACAACCCAAAGACATTCATGTCCACCATAACCCTGAGTTGTTCATTCTATCTAAATTCCTATGCACAGGACCTGAAGTTGTTCATGTGATCCATAACCATGAGTTGTTCATAGCATCTCGAGCCCTAAGCTCATGACCCGAAGTCGTTCATGTCATCCACAACCCTGAGCTATTCATAGCATTTAGAGCCTTGAGCTCACGACCCAAAGTCGTTCATGTTAATGGTAGGCTTGTGTTGTTCATAGCATTTTAGAGCCATGGTCTCATGACCAAGAATCATTCATATCATCCACACCCCTGAGTTATTCATACCATCTAGAGGCTTGAGCTCACAAGATCCTAAGTTAGTCGTATCATCCATAACCTTGAGTTGTTCATGGCCTTTAGAGCCTTGAGCTAACGACCCAGAGTAGCTCGTGTCATCTACAACCTTTAGTTGTGCATAACATCAAGAGTACTGAGGTCACGACCTAAAGTTGATCATGTCAATGACAACCCTGAGTTGTTTATTGCATCTATAGCCCTAATCTCATAACTTGAAGTCGTTCGTGTTATCCACATTCCTAAGTTGTTCATAGCATTTAGATCCATAGGCTCACGACTAAGAATTATTCATATCATCCATGATTACTACTCAAAAAGTGCTATTTGATAGCTTGTAATTAACTCTTTTAAACACTTTTGAGTAGTAGTTATTACCTTTTAACTCAATTAGCATATTAAGGACCTTTGCAATCGTTTCTAATCAAATTGTGTAAGTTTTGGTGTTTTTGATAGTAATTTGATCACCAAAGCAATCCAAGATTGAGGAGAGTTCTATGGAATCCATAGCAAAGCAATTGGAAGCTCATTAACATGAAGAACCAAATCTTTGATGCTTTATAATCCTTTGCCATAAGCAAATCATGAATGCAAGGAGGGAAAGCAAAGAGAGAAATCTAACATGAAGAATTCAAGAGGACAGAAACTGTTGGACACTTTTGGAGCACTTTATGGAGTTCAATTTGTATATAATATATTTCATTTCGAAGCTCAGGAAGATAGAAATCCAATGCTTCAAACAGTGTGCAATTCAGAGTTGAAATGAAGAAGTTAGAGCCATTGGAAGCCGATCACACCAAGCTGAAGGCCAATTTCGCAGGCTGCAAAATCAGCCTTTGGCTATGAAATGGTGTCCTTTAGGTTGCGAAATTTCACAGCCATCTTGCACACCTGTGAAATCCTTCTGAGTGCTTCCGATATTTGCGATCGACATTTTTGGATTTTTTGCTTCAGATATTTGATGTTTAAATCCCCATTCTCTCCTTGTAATCCACCAATTATAAGATTCCTTAGTTATTAAGTAAGAACAAAGGGTAAATAGCCTCATATATATTATTTGTAATTTCCATTACAGACATATCTCGGGAGCTTGTTCTCATAGACAATTTTTTATATAGTTTGAAAATGAAGTAAAATACAAAGCTTTGCTCTGCCTTACCTTCTCATTTTGATTGTATTTATTTTTCTTACTAGCCACACAAGCTCTAAGGATGTTTCCTCAGAGAATGAGTGGCTAGGCTTTTAGTTCCTTGGAGCTAAGGTAGCCGAGTAAGGCCCCGAATGCAAGAATTGGTAGTTTTTTTGTTTCAGCTGTTAATGAAGAGAAAGTGTGACCTATTAATGATTTCTATGTTTTTAGTTAACTTAAAATGCCTTCAATTCACCTAGGCCAACACTTGGTAAGGCAAGTGATTTCCGTCCATTGAGATGCACTAGTTTACCTCTTGTGAGCCTTTGGGAGGTGACTTGAAGGTAGGATTTTCTAGAATTGCCAACACTTGGTAAGCTTTTGGACTCCAAGGAGACATCCATTAGTTATCTCTTACGAGCTTGAGAAGGGAAGTCCAAGGTTAATGATCACCTTGAATGGTGAAGGCTAGGTGAGAGGCATGAGCCATTGCAAGATGCATCAATGAGAGGGAATTAGTGCTGAAATCCATTAGAGGGAAACATCTATACAACGCCAGTTAGAGAATTAACTATATGTTAATTCTCTAATGCGAGGAAAATATTCAAGTGACCGTAGCTCTGTTTTTGCATGAGGAGCCTGACCCCAATGAACCTAAAACTCTAAGGAACACTTTTCTTCATAAGTAATTCCCATTACTTTCTTTTTAGTTAGCCTAAAATCAATCCTTTTTCAACCAAAGTTTATGTTTTCTTCTTAAGTTAACCTTGAAATGAAAAAGCACCAATTCAGCTTTGAATTGGTATCAGTTGTAAGTTGAAAACCCTTCCCAGTGAACGATCCTAGAGCCACTATGCTATATTAGCTAAGGTTATCCTAGTGCATGGTGATATAGGTTATAAATTTTGTTGATTACTCCTGTCTAAGGACCAAACTCAAGGTACACCAGCTAGGCATGCAATCAATCCACAACCCTAAGCTGTTTATAAAATCTAGAGGCCTGAGCTCACAAGATTCCAAGTTGTTCATATCATCCACAAGGTTGAGTTGTTCACAGCATCTAGAGCCTAAGCTCATGATCTACAGTAGCTCATATGATCCACAACCTTGAGTTGTTCATAGAATCTAGAGCAAGGAGCTCATGAACCAGAGTCGTTCATATCAACCATAGCCCTAAGTTGTATGTGGCATCTATAGCCCTAAGCTCACAACCCAAAGTTGTTCATGTCATCCATAGCCTTGAGCAATAAATAACAACTAGAGTTCTGAGTTGTTAATAACATCTAGAATTTTAAGTTGTTCATAACATTTAGAGCCTTGCGCTCATGACCCAAAGTCATTCATGTTCACCATAACCTTAGGTTATTCATATCATCCTTCCCCCTGAGGTGTTCATAGCATCTTGAGGCCTGAACTCATGGGATCTCGATTCATTCATATAATCCACAATTCTGAGCTTTTCATAGCATCTAAATCCATAAGCTCACAACTCGAAGTGGTTCATGTCAACTAGAACCTTTAGTTACTCATAGTATTTGGAATCGTGAGTTCATGACTTGGAGTCATTCATGTCATGCACAACCTTGAGCTCATGACGTATAATCATTCATATCATCTACATCCCTAAGCTGGTCATATCATCTAGAGGCCAGAGCTCATGGGATCATTCATATCACCCACAAGTTTAAGCTATTCAAAGCATCCACAACCTTGAGCTCACAACCTAGAATAGCACATATCATCCATAGCCTTGAGTTGTTCATAACATCTAGAGCCCTGAGATCACAACCTAGATTTGTTCATGTCAACCACAACCTTGAGTTGTTCATGGCATTTATAGCCTTGAGCTCATGACCTTGAGTCGTCCATGTAATCCATAACCCTAAGTTGTTTATAACATTTAAAGCCTTAGGCTCATGACCATGAACGTTCAAATCATCCACACCCCCGAGTTGTTCATGTCATCTAGAGGCTTGAGCTTATAGGATCCCAAGTCGTTCATATCATCCACAACCTTAAGTTGTTCATAGCATCCAGAGCCTTGAGTTAATTGATGGAAAAAAACCTAGATCTGTTAATTTCCCAAGTTTGGATCAGGTTAGGAATATGCATAACTATCCTAGGCTTTTTCTAAATTCTATGCATATTGAAAAAATAACATTTTTTTACTTTAAAAGGATTCAGAAAGTGCTAACAAAAACCATTCCTTAAATTAAGATGTTCTTGAATCAAATCCACATGGTGAAGATGAAGATCAAAATCATAGAAGTCTTGTAAATCCGAAGTCTTCCACTCAATGACTTGAACCTTGATCTTGGCACACTTTTGGTGGAGAGGAAAAGAGGGTGGAGGCTATGGCTCTCTACCTCTCTAGGCAGTGGAAGACAAAAGCTATGGAAACCCTAACCCTTAGGGGGTATTTATAAGGTTCCTAAGTGACCTTAAGTGACTTGAGCCTATATGGGCTTAGGTCACTTAATCTAACCCAAAATGGGTTATAATTGATTAATTAAGCCAATAGGGCCTACTAATTAATCACTTAATCCAATCTAGAGACCTTATTCACTTACCCCTATGCAACCTTACGTAATTAGCAAAATGCCGTTATACACAAAAGTGAACTTAGAGCCAATTCAACCCTCATAACCCATGCCAACAAGGTATATTAGCTTAGAGTGGGGAGCATTGGGACCTATAGGAATACTGGCTCCCTTAGAATCCAATTCTAAAGTTGATTCAACATCCCACTATAGAGAATCAACTAAACTCTAGTATCAAATGTAAATAACAATGAGACACCAAGTGCTCGAGTCCATGACCTGGTATCCATTGTGTTCAGTCTCCCCATGAACTAGTATTTGTAGTCTAACAAGGTGAAAGCTATCAACCTTTCAAGACTACCTACCATCCTTGAGTTATAGACCCTCATATTATGCGTTCAATTGACATATCTTAGCTCTTAAAGAGGCTATGTCAAGTTTCACTTAAGGAACTACTATGGCCATAGTTTCCATGAATACACCTTCTTAGGATCACTTCATGGGATACACCTTCTTAGGATCACTTCATGGGACACTCTATCTTAATCCCAAGAGATATCATGGTGCCTTTATTGAGAATACCTATTGCTACCGATTTCCATTAATAGTGACCCAATCCATAGGGAATATATGATCAGCTTACGATCTCACCTATAGGTCAAAGCCACTACTAACTTCAGCACAAGCTTAATATTCTCTCAAGGTTGAGAAACAATACAATGAAACAGCTTGGTGGAAATGCACCTAAGTCATGTAAAATGCAAATGGTTGAGGCAAGAATGCTCATAGAGTATAATATATGGAATAAGGATGGATAATAGTGAAATTGGATCATCATTAAATAAATAATGAATTCTAAATTTATAACATCATGTCATGCTTTTATGGGCTATATCCTAACACTAGAGCCCTTAGCTCACGACCTAGAGTAGTTCATATCAACCACAAACTTGAGGTGTTCATATCATCTAGAGCCTTGAGCTCACAACCATGAGCCCTTCTTTTGTTCCATAGCCCTGAGGTGTTCATAACGTTTAGAGCATGGTACTCATGACCAAGAATCATTCATATCTTCAAGTGCCTTGAGCCCTTCATAGCATCTAGAGGCCTGAGCTCACAGGATCATGAGTTGTTTGTATCATCCACAACTTTGAGCTATTCATAGATTTTAGAGCCATGAGCTCAAGATGCGGAGTAACTCATATCATCCACAGGTTTGAGATGTGGATAGAATCTAAAGCCTTGAGCTCAAGATTCGGAGTCATTCATATCGACCATAAACATGAGTTGTTTATAACATTTACTACTTGGAGCTCATGACCTTGAGTCGTTCATGTCATCCATAGTCCTAAGTTGTTCATAAGATTTATAGCCTTGGGCTCATGACTAAGAATTGTTCGTATCATCCACAACCCTGACTTGTTCATGGCATCCAAAGCCCTTAGCTTATGACTCGGAGTAGCTCATTTCATCCACAAGCCTGAGTTATTCATAGCATCTAGAGTTATGAGCTCACGGCCTAGAGTTGTTCATGCCATTCACAACCCTGAGTTACTCATAGCATCTAAAGCACTGAGCTTATAACTCGGAGTCATTCATGTCAACCACCGTCCTAAGTTGTTCATAGCATTTAGAGCCCTAAGTTCATGACCCGAAGTTGTTCATGCCATCCACAATCTTGAGGTATTCATAACATCTAGAGCATTGGGCTCATGACCAAGAATCGTTCATATCATCCATAGGCCGGAGTTGTTCATAGAACCTAGAGCCTAGAACTCAACTCTTAGAGTCTTTCATGTCAACCACAACTCTTAGCTATTCATAGCATCTAGAGCCCTTAGCTCATCGATCCTAAGTCATTCATATCATAGACAAATCTGAGTTGTTCATAGTATGCAGTGCCTCAAGCTCATGACTCGAAGTAGCACATGTAGTCCAGTGCCTTGATTTATTCATAGCATGTTGAGCCCTGAGATCACAACCTAGAGTCGTTCATCTCAACCATAGCTCTAAGTTGTTCATAGTATCTAGAACATTGAGTTCACGAACAAGAGTCATTAATGTCATCCATAGCTTTGAGCTCATGATGCAGAATCATTCATATCATTTACAACCTTAAGATTTTCATAACCTGTAGAGGCTTGAGCTCACGACCCAGAGATATTTATGTCAACCACAACCTTGAGTTGTTCATAGTTTGTGAAGCCTTGAGCTCATAACCCAGAGTCATTCATGTTATCCACAACCCTGAGTTGTACATAGTATCTAGAACTCTAAGCTCACGACCCAGAGTCGTTCATGTCAACAAAAGCCCTAAGTTGCTTATAGCATCCAAAGCCTTGAGCTCACGACCTAGAGTCGTTCATGTCAACTATAGCCTTAAGTTGTTCATGGCATTTAGAGCTATAGATACACGACCAATAATCTTTCATATCATCCACACCACTGAATTGTTCATAGCATCTAGAGACCTATGGTCACATGATCCTGAATCTTTCATATCATCCACAACCTTGAGTTGTTTCAAGCAACCAGGGCCCTGAGCTAATGACTCGGAGTAGCTCATGTCATCCACAGTCCTGAGCTATTCATAACATTTAGAGCCCTAGGCTCACAACCCAAAATTTTAATGTCAACCACTACCTTAAGCTTGAGCACATGACCCGGAGTCGTTCACGTTAGCCATAACTCTGAGCCCTTCATAGCATTTAGAGTCATTGGCTTAGGACTAAGAATCATTAATGTCATTCTCAACTCTGAGTTGTTCATAGCATCTAGAGGTGTGAGCTCATGGGATCTCGAGTCATTGATACCATCCACAACATTGAGTTGTTCATAGCATCCATAGCCTTGAGCTCATGACCTGGAATAGCTCATATTATCCATAACCTTGAGTTGTTTATAACATCTAGAGCCATGAGCTCATGACTCAAAGTCATTGATGTCAATCACAACCTTGAGCTATTCATAGTATCCAAAGCCCTAAGCTCACAATGTAGAGTCGTTCATGTCATCCACAACCCCAAGCTCATGACATAGAACCAGTCATATCATCCATAGTTCTGAAATATTCTTAGCTTATAGAGGTTTGATCTCATGGTATCCCGAGTCATTCATATCATCAACAACACTGAGTTGTTCATAGCATCAATAGCCCTAAGCTCACAACTTGGTGTAGCTCATATCATCCACAGTCCTGAGCTATTCATAACATCTAGAGCCTTGAGCTCATGACCTGAAGTCATTCATGTCAATCACACCCTTGAGTTGTTCATAGTATCCAAAGACCTAAGCTCATTACCTGGAGTCATTCACATTAAGCATACCTTGAGTTGTTCATAGTATCTAGAGCCTTGAGCTCATGACCTGGAATCATTCATGTCAACCACTGCCTTGAGATGTTCATAACATATATAGAGCCTTAAGCTCATGACCCGAAGTCGGTCATGTCATCCATAACCATGAGTTGTTGATGACATTTGGAGCCATGTGCACACAACTAAGAATCGTTCATATAATCAATACCTGATTACTACTCAAAACATGTTATTTTGTGGCTTGTAATTAGCTCTTTTAAACACATTTGAGTAGTAATTATTACCTTTTAACTCAATTGGCATGTTAAGGACCCTTGCAATCGTTTCTAATCAAATTGTGTCAAGTTTTGGTGTTTTTGATAGCTTTTTGCTCACCAAAGCAATTTAAGAATGAGGGAGAGCTGTATATAGTTCATGGCAAAGCTTTTGGAAGCTCAAATTCATGAAGAAACCAAGCTTTGGAGCCTCATAGTCCTTTGCCTTAGTCGTTCAAAGTATGCAAGGAAAAATCAATGGAGAGAGGAAAACAGAGGACAGCAGCTGCAATCTTCCTTCACACTTTTGGAGCTCAGGAAGTCAAGAATTCAAAACTTCAAACTGTGTATGATTTGGAGCTGAAATGAGGAAGATATGGCCTTTGGAAGACAACTGCATCAAGCTGAGGGACAATTTCGCACCTTGCGAAATTGGAACTTCAACGTGCGAAATTTAAAGTGGATGGAAGCTGTGTAGTCGCGGTGAAGCCAAGCATTCGAAGTTGATTTTGCAACTTGTGAACTTGGATCTCAACGTGCGAAAGTGGATTCTAAGTTGCGAAATCAACTTGCGAAATTTTCGCAAATCACAATGCAATGTGCGAAACTGGGATATTTGTGCCGACTCTTTTTCTTCTGATATTTTTGTGTCTAAATTTCCATTTTCTCCTTGTATTCAGCCACTCATGTAATTCCTTAGCTAGGAAGTATCCAAGGAAGGGTAAATTACCTTCCTATATAAACTCTCTTGTAAACACTAAAAAGGGACTCTCAGGGAGCTTTCTCCGGGAGACCAACTTATGTATATTTTACACTTAGTGAAATACAGAGATCTCTTTTGCTTTCTTTTTCTCTCTACTTTTTTTGTTTTCTTGGAAGCCAAACAACCTCTGAGGATGTTTTTCCAGAGGATGAGAGGCTAAACCTTTAGTTTCTTGGAGTAAGGGAAGCTAGGTGAAAAGTCCAGATGCAAAGGTGGAAAACTCTCGTGCATTAAATACAGGTAGTTGGAGTTCATAAATGGCTTTTAAATCTAAAGTTTTGCTTTAAATCACTTTGAATGGCCAATACATGGTAAGCTTTAGGTCTCTGTGGATGCTTATTGCTAGATCCATATCAGACCATTAGTTATCATGTACGAGCCATTGGAAAGTGGCTCAAGGTGAAGACCCATAGAGTCTAAAGCCATTAATGGAATTTGACTACCACTTCTATTAACTTTTTATGGATTAAATCTTCATTGTTAAACCTATACCGATTCGGGAAACAACCATCCTTTATGTTGTTGTCCCCAATGCGAGAAGAAAAATCCGGAATTTCCCACTTTGCATTCTGAACTTGATCCTAGCAACCTCTAGTTCCAGGAGACTTTCTTTCTTTCATTTCTACCTAGTTCTATATTAGTTTAGTTCCAAACATCACTTTCAAAACAAATTTTATTTTCTTTTAAACTTTAAGTTTATGACAAAGGAAATCATCAGACTCAATTTCTAATCTATAGTCTATCACTGGTAGAGTGAAAACCCATCCCTAAGTTCGACCCTAGAGCTGTTATACTATAGTAGCTTTGCTACGCCAGTATAAGGTCATAGGATTTATAAATATTTTTGATTAAAATACTCAACTAGGCATGAATCAAGTGGTCTTCTCCTGATCTTCAACAACAATTTCTATTTGAATATACCCAGAGTAGCCATCCAAGAAATAGTAGAATGGATGGCCTGAGACCCTCTCAAGCACTTGATCAATAAATGGAAACAGGAAGTGGTTTTTCCTTGTTACAACATTTAACTTTCTGTAATCATTACACACTCTCCAACCTGAAGTGAGGCATGTAGGAACTTCCTCTCCCTTATCATTTTGCACCATTGTGATCCCTGATTTCTTTGTCACGACTTGCGTAGGACTCACCTATGGGCTATCTGATATGGGTAGATAATACCGACCTAAAGTAGCTTAAGTACTTCAGCTCACACCACCTCTTGCATGTGAGGGTCCAACCTTCTCTGGGGTTGACGAACTAGCTTAGCTTCTTCTTCCATGTATGTATGATGAGTACAGACTAAAGGGCTGATCCCTTTCAGATCATAAATTTTCCACCCTATCGCCTTCTTACATCTCCTAAGGATTTCAATTAGACACTCCTCCTGATTAGTGGTAAGAGATGAAGAAATAACAACAGGGCTCTACTTATTCTCCAAGTATGCATACTTCAACTCCGTGGGTAATGGCTTCAGAATAAGCTTTAGGGGCTCCTCCTTAATGGCTTCTTGTGTCTCTTCCTCATTGAATAAAGGGAGAATTTCTTCCTTCATCTTCAAAGGAAGCAAAGTAGCAAGCAAATTTAAGGGTTCAGGTAACCCTTCATCAAGATCCCTAAAACTCTCGTTCAAATCTTCTAGCATCTTCTGATCACAATGCTCCTCCACTAAGTTGTCAATCATGCACACCTCTTCTGGTCCCTCTTCTTCTTCCAGGTGGAATTGTTTATTGCACATATAGAAGATTTTGAGCTCGAACTTCATGTTGCCAAATGTAAGCTCATGACTCCATCCCTACAATTGATGATAGCATTTGATGTAGCTAGGAATGGTCTTCCAAGTATGATAGGAATACAATTAGTTCCTTTGGCAACTGGGTCCGTATCAAGCACAACAAAATCCATTGGGTAGCAGAATTTGTCTACTTGAACTAGGACATCTTCGATCATACCTCTTGGAATTTTCACAGATCTATCTGCTGGAGATAGAGTGATTGATGTTGGCTTTAACTCTCCAAGTCCCAATTTCTTATAGACAAAGTAGGGTAGCAAATTCACACTTGCTCCCAAGTCTAACAAAGCTTTTTCCACACACGTCTCTCCAATCATCATTGAGATAGTAGGACAGCCTGGATCTTTGTATTTCATTAGAGACTTGACTGTATAATGGAACTTACTTGCTTAGTTAAGAAGGCCTTCTTACTCACATTTAACCTTCTTTTTTATAGTGCATAAGTCCTTTAGGAATTCTGCATAAGTCAGAACTTGTTTGATCATGTCTAGTAAAGGGATGTTAACTTTCACTTGCCTTAACACTTCGCCAGGTTACATGTACTGAGGTGCCCTTGGCTTCCAAGAGAAATTTGGATAGTTCGTCTAATTTGAATTGTAGGTGTTGCCATATGAAGCATTGTTATTGGGCTTGAATTATCCAATAACATTTGCTTAATCCCCAAACATTTCTCTCACAGCTAGGATCATAGGACACTCTGCCACCAAGTGCTCAAAAGATTGACAAATGGAACATGACATATCTTGCACTAGTGTTTCAAAAATGACTTGCACTTCTCGTATCTTCTTCACTTCTAGCTCCTTCAATCTTCTTGCTATAACTGCAAATTTTGCTTTCATATCGATATCCTCAGTCAAAGTATACATCCCAGCCTTAGCATTTGAAGCATTAGGTTGAGATTTCATTCTTCCCACTTCTCTGGTATTCATCTCATCCCATCCTCTTGAAACTTCAGCCACATAACTCAAGAAATCCATGGCTTCCTCCAGATTCTTACTCATGAAGTCTCCTCTGCACATCGTTTTTAATAGTTGGTTCATTGAGAAAGACATACTGTCGTAAAAATAGCTCAGCAATAGCCATGTATCAAAGCCATAGTGAGGACAAGTATTGATAGCTTCCATGTATCTCTCCCAACACTCATAGAATTTCTCATTCTCTTTAGCTTGCAAATCAGCTTTCAAGCCTTTTCAAGCCTTGGTCCTATGAGTCGGGAGAAATTTCTTGAGAAACTCAGCTTGCAAATCAGTCTAAGTTCGAATACTCCTTAGCCTTAAAGAATTAAGCCAAACCTTGGCCCTGTCCTTTAAAGTGAAAGGAAATAGCTTGAGCCTCATCAAGTTAATTGAAGCTCCTCTTTCTCATAAAGTATTACAAACATCTTCAAATTCCTTGATATGCGCATAGGGATTCTCACTTTCCATCCCATGAAAAGTAGGTAGAAGTGGCATAATATGTGGTCGAATCACTAGCTGCTCTGTAGGTGGCACTATACATGATGGTGGACTCATACGAGGTGGATGCATGCGGTCTCTCATGGATCGGTATGCTTTGATATTCTCTTCTGGCGCATGTTGACTATGCTAATCTTCAGGTATAGCTTCCATGACTTCCACACTCAATTCCAACTCTATTTCATGAGGATTTTTTATTTTCACAAGTCTTCCCTCACTGTCTCATATCCAATATGGCATACACAACTAGCAATAACTGAAACAAAAACAAAACAAAGAAAACAAAAGAGAAACAATTCTAAAAGAAAGAAAAGAAAGAAATTAAGGTTAACTAAAATCTAATTAAAAGATAAACTAAAGTAAAAAATAATAATAATAAATAAAGAGAGTTATTAAAAGAAAAGAAAAATCATCAAACTTGTGATGAAGATCACAAGTGTTCTGAAAAGATTATATCAGTGTGAAGTGGCACCATCCCCGGCAACGGCCCCATTTGATTCGTCCCTAATTGGTGTCCCTTTGATTCAGTCCTCAGATAGGAGTTATTAAAAAAATTTATAAACTTAATTCACCATATACTAGGGTAGCATAGCTAGCATAGCATAGTGGTTCTAGGATCGTCCACAATGATGGGTTTTCATTTCACACATGATATTAATTTAAAGAATTGGATTGGTGTCTTTTCTTTTATAAGTTAGCTTTAAAAGAAAACATAATGATGGTTGAAAAAGGTTTGGTTTTAAGCTAACAAAAATAGTAACTGATATTAATTATAAAGAAAAGGGTTTCTTGGAGTTTCAGGTCACTAGGTTCAGGTTCCTTATACAAAAGGGGAGATTTCGGATCTTTTCCTTGCATTGGGAATTTAACCTATAGTTATCCTCCCAACCGGTGTGTTATAGTTGCTTCCCATTAATGATTTCAATGCTAAATCCCTCTCACTGATGCATCTTGCAATGGCTTGTACCTCTCATCTAGTATTTTCCATTCAAGGTGATCCTTAACCTTGGATTACCCTTCAAAAGCTCACAGGAGATAACTAATAGATGTCTCCAGGAAGTCCAAAAGCTTACCTAGTGTTGGCTATTCTAGGCAATCCTACCTTTAAACCACCTCCCAGAGGCTCGCAAGATATAACTAATTGATCTCTATGGATCGAGTTCGAAAAGCTTACCAAGTGTTGGCCCAAGTGATTACAAGGGATTTTAAGTTAACTAAAAATATAAAAACCATTAACAGGTCACAACCTTCTCTTTATTAAAAACTGAAACAAGGAAAACTCCCACTTTTGTATCCGGATCCCTTACCTAGCTTCCTTCAGTCTAAGAAACAAAAAGCCTAGCCACTCATCCTTTGAGAAAACTTCTTCAAAGGTTGTTTGGCTAGAAAGAAAATACAATCAAAGTGAGTAGGTAAGGTAGAGCAAAGCCCTGTATATTTCTTACTAAAAATGTACAAGTGATCACCAAGAAGTTTTTCCGAGATTCTTTGATAGATATTACAAAAAAAGATATGTTAAGACATATATAGAGAGATATTTTTAACCCCTCAATTAGATATCCTAAATATCTAAAAAGATCTTTAGCTAATTACAAGGAAAGAATAGATAATTACATAAAATATCTTGAGATAAAAATCTAACGGAGTCGGTGCAAAAATATCTGAAGATTTAAGGAAGATTTCGCAAGGCTAAAAAGGGGTTGCGAAATTTCCTTATGGCTTACGAAAATTTCGCAAGGTGTTGCGAAATTCTTCAATTTTGCAAGGTGTTGCGAAATTCTTCAGTTTTGCAAGCCTTGCAAAATTCCTTCTGGCTTGCGAAAATTTTGCAAGGGGTTGTGAAATTCACGAATGTTAGATTCCTTATCTGATTCTCATCCTTGCATACTTGATTGATTTGGAAAAGGCTTCGAAGCTCTCCAAAACTTGGATTCCTCGTGTAATTTGGCTTCAATCTTGCTTTGCCATGCACTATACCAAGTTTTCCCTTATTCTTGACTTGTTTTAATGATAAAAAAGCAACCAAAAACACCAAAACTAGCCAAAATTTGATTAGTAACACTTGCAAGGGTCCTTAATGTGCCAATTGAGTTCAAAGGTAATAAATACTACTCAAAAGTGCTTATAAGAGTTTATAACAAGCTATAAAAGAGCAGTTTTTGAGTAGTAATCACAAAGCCTTGAGTTGTTCATAGCATTTGGAGCCCTCAGCTCACAACCAGGAGTCATTCATGTAACCCACAACTCTGAGTTGTTCATAGCATCTAGAGCCCCAAGCTCATGACCCGGAATCATTCATGTCATCCACAACCTTGAGCTATTCATTGCATCTAGACTCCTAAGCTCACAACTTGGAGTCGTTCATGTCAGCCATAACCTTAAGTTGTTCATAGCATCTAGAGCCCTGTGCTCAGGACTTAGAGTTGTTCATGTCATTCAAAGCCCTGAGCTGTTCATAACATTTAGACTCATAGGCTCATGACCAAGAATCGTTCATATCATTCTTAACCCTAAGTTGTTCATGGCATCTAAAGGCCTTAGCTCACCGGATCTCAAGTCATTCATATCATCCACAACTCTTAGTTGTTCATAACATTTAGAGCTCTGAGCTCATGGGATCTCAAGTTGTTCTTATCATCCATAACCCTGTGTTGTTCAAAGCATCTAGAGCCTTGATCGGACAACCTAGAGTCATTCATGTCATCCACAACCCTAAGCTATTGATAACATCTAAAGACTTGAGCTCACGAGCTGAAGTCATTCATGTCCACCACAACCCTGAGCTATTCATATCATCTAGAGTTTTAAGCTCACAGCCCAATGTCATTCATGTCATCCACAATCCTGAGATATTCATAACACTTAGGGTCATGGGCTCATGACCAAGAATCATTCATATCATTCACAACCATGAGCTACTCATAGCGTCTAAAGGCTTGAGCTCACTAGATCTCGAGTCGTTCATATCATTGACAACCTTAAGCTAATAATAGAATTTAGAGCCCTATGATCATGACACAAAGTATCTCCTATGATCTATAGCCCTAAGCTCAGGACCAGGAGTCATTTATCTTATCCATAACCCTTAGTTATTCATACCATCTTGCTCATGACCCATAGTCATTCATTTCATCCACAACCTTGAACTTTTCATAACATCTAGAGCCTTGAGTTCACAACCAAAAATTGTTCATATCATCCACAACCCTGAGTTGTTCATATCATTTAAATCCTTAAGCTCACGACCTAGATTTGTGCATATCATCCACCATTGTAAGTTGTACATAGTATATAAAGACTTGAGCTCATGACCTAGCAAATTTCATGTCCTCGATAGCCCTAAGATGTTCATAGCATCTACAGCCCTAAGCTCACGACCCGAAGATGTTCATATGAACCACAACCCTAAGCTATTCATAGTATTTAGAACCCTGTGCTCATGACCCGAAGTTGTTCATATCATCCATAATCCTCAGTTGTTCATAACATCTAGAGCCCTAAACCCACGACCCATAGTTGTTAATGTCAACCATAACTCTGAGATGATCATAGCATCTACAGACCTCAACTCATGACATTAAGTTCTTCATGTTAGCTACAGCCCTAAGTTATTCATAATATTTCCAGCTTTGGGCTACAAACCAAGAATTTTTTTTATGATTCATAGTTTTGAGTTGTTCATATGAACTAGAGTCTTGAACTCATAGGATCGTGATTCATTCATACCATCCATAACTCTGAGTTGTTCATAACATATAAAGTCATGAGCTAATGACCTAGAGTAGCTCATGTCATCCAATGAATTGAGTTGTTCATAGCATCTAGAGCCCTGAGCTCATGACCCATAGTTGTTCATGTCAATCACAAATCTAAGCTCTTTAGAGCATCTAAAGCCCTCTACTCACAACCTGATGTCAATCATGTTATCCACAAACCTGAGCTATTCATAAAATCTAGAAGCTTAAGCACATGACGTAGAATTGTTCATATCATCTAATGCCCTAAGCTATTTATATCATCTAGAGGTTTGATCTGACCACTTGAAATCGATTATGTCATCCATAACCATGAGCTACTCATAGCATCTAAAGCCTTGAGTTCACAACCCAGAATAGTTCATATCATCCATAGCCCTAAGTTGTTCAAAATATCTAGAGCTTTAAGCTCACGACGT
The DNA here is from genome assembly GCA_022058835.1 of Vitis aestivalis var. linsecomii x Vitis rupestris. Classification (NCBI taxonomy): domain Eukaryota; kingdom Viridiplantae; phylum Streptophyta; class Magnoliopsida; order Vitales; family Vitaceae; genus Vitis; species Vitis aestivalis var. linsecomii x Vitis rupestris. The sequence continues at coordinate 59,395 of JAJJMG010028300.1, read as the reverse complement.
AGAATCATGCATATGATCAACAATCCTTAGTTATTCATAGCATCTTGAGACCAGTACTCATGACGTAAAGTAGTTCATCTCATCCACAACACTAAGTTGTGCATAGCATTTAGAGCTATGAACTCATGACCAAGAATCATTCATATCACCCTCAGCTTGAGTTCTTCATAGCTTCTAGAGGCCTGAGCTCACAAGATCCCAAGTCATTCATATCATCCACAACTTTAAGTTATTCATAACATTTAGAGCTTTGAGCTCATGACCCAAAGTTGTTCATTTCATCTATAGCCTTTTGCTATTCATAACATCTAAAGCCTTTTATTCACGACCCAGAATTGCTCATATTATCCACAACCCCAAGCTCTTCATAAAAACTAGATCCTTGAGCTCATGCCCTAGACTCGTGCATATCATCCATAACCCTATGTTGTTCATAACATTTAAAGCCTAAGTTCATGACCCGAAGTCATTCATGTCATCCATAGCCATGACCAGTTCATAACATCTAAAGCCTTGAGTTCATGACCCAATGTAGCTCATATCATCTAGAGCCTTATGTTATTCATAACATCTAGAGTTGTGACCTCACGACCAAGAGTCTTTCATGTCATCCACAACCCTGCATAATTCATAGCATTTAGAGCCTTGAGTTCACAACCTAGAGTAGCTCATATAATCCACAACCTTGAGTTCTTCATAGCATCTAAAGTCGTGAGCTCACGACCCAGATTCATTCATGTAAACCATAACCTTAAGTTGTTCATTGAATCTAGAGCCTTGAGCTCACGACCCAGAGTTGTTCATGTTAGCCACACCCTTGATCTATTCATAACATCTAGAATGCTAAGCTCATGACCTAGAGTTGCTCATGTCAACCACAACCCTGAGTTATTCATAGCATCTAGAGCTCTGAGCTCACTACTTAGAGTCGTTCATGTCATCCATAACCCTATGTTATTCATAGAATTTAGAGCCATGGCTCATGACCAAGAATCATTCATATCATCTACAGCCCTGAGTTCTTCATAACATCAAGAGTCGTTAGCTCATGACTCGGAGTAGCTCATGTCACCCACAACCTTTAGTTGTTCATAGCATCTAGAGCCTTAAGCTCACGATTGGGACTCATTCTTGTCAGCCACAACCCTGAGCTATTCATGGCATATAGAGCCCTAAGCTCACGACTAGGAGTCTTCCACATCATCCACCACCCTAAGCTTTTCATAGCATTTAAAGCCATAGGCTCATGACCAAGAATTATTCATATCATCCTCAACCCTAAGTTGTTCATAACATCTAGAGGCCTGAGGTCACGGGATCCCGAGTCGTTCATATGATCCACAATAATGAGGTGTCCATAACATCTAGGGTCCTGAGCTCATGTCCCAAAGTTGTTTATTCATCCATAACCCGGAGTTGTTCATTGTGTTTAGAGCCTTGAGTTCATGACCCAAAATCGTTCATATCATCCACAACACTGAGTTGTTCATGGAATCTAGATCCTTGAGCTCACGACCTAGAATCGTGTGTATCATCCATAACATGGAGCTGTTGATAGCATTTAAAGACTTGAAATCATGATCCAAAGTAGTTCATGTCATTAATAAGCATAAGTTGTTCATAGCATTTAGAGCCCTAAGCTCACAACCTGGAATTGTTCATGTTAACCACAAGCCTACGCACTTCATAATATGTAGAACCCTGAGCTCATGAGGTATAATCGTTCATGTCATCCACAACCCTGAGTTGTTCATAGCATCTAGGACCCTCAAATCACAACCCAGAGTCATTCATGTCAACTATAACCTTGAGTTGTTCATATCATCTAAAGCATTGAGCTCATGACCTAGAGTTATTGATTTCAAACATAGTCTTCAGTTGTTCATAGCATCTAGAGCCTTGAGCTCACTACCTTGAGTCATTCATGTCATCCATAGCCTTGAGCTATTCTTAGCATTTAGAGCATTGAGCTCACAACCCAGAGTTGTTCTTGTCAACCATAGCCCTAAGTTGTTCATAGCATCTAGAGCCCTGAGCTCACTACTTGGGGTCTTTCATGTCATACATAGCCTTAAGCTATTCATATAATTTAGTAGCATGGGCTCACGACCAAGAACTATTCATATCATCCTCATCCCTGAGCAATTCATAGCTTCTAAAGGATGAAGCTCATGAAATCCCGAGTCGTTCATAACATCCAATACCCTAAGTTCTTCATAGCATCCAAAGATGTAAGCTCATGACCTGGAGTAGCTTGTGTCATCCATAATCCTTAGTTGTTCGTAGAATCTAAAGCCTTGAGCTCATGACCCAAACTTCTTCTTGTCAACCATAACCATGAGTAGTTCATAGCATCTAAAGCCTTTAGCTCACGACCTATGGTTGTTCATAAGATCCACAACCTTAAGTTGTTCATAGCATATAAAGGCTTGATCTCATAATGTAAAATCGTTATTAACATCCACAACCCTGAGTGGTTCATAGCATCTAGAGGTCTCAGGTCATAGGAGACCGAGTCATTCATATCATCCATAACTATGAGTTGTTCATAGCATCTAGACCCCAAAGTTCACAACCCGAAGTTGTTCAAGTCAACCATAACCCTGAGTTGTTGATAGAATCTTAAGCCCTAAGCTCATGACCCAGAGTCATTCATGTCATCCATAACTTTGAGTAGTTCATAACATCTAAAGGCTTTAGTTCATGACACAAAATCATTTGTATTTTTCCCAGCCCTGATTAGTTCATAAAATCTAGAATACTGAGCTCATGGGATCCCAAGTCGTTCATGTCATCCATAACTTTGAGTTGTTCATAACTTCTAAAACTATGAGCTCAAGACCCGGTGCCTTTCATGTCAACTACAACCTTGAGTTGTTCATAGAATCTTGAGGCCATGACCCGAAGTCATTCATGTCATCCACAACCCTGAGTTGTTAAAAGCATCTAGAGCCATAATCTCATGACCTAGAGTCATTCATATCAACCATAACCCTGAGTTGTTCATAGCATCTAGAGGCCTAAGATCATGACTCGGAGTGGTTCTTGTCCACCACAACCTTGAGCTGTTCATAGCATCTAAAGCCTTAAGCTCACGACTCGGAGTAGTTCATGTCATCAACAACCTTGGACAGTTCATAGAACCTAGACCCCTGAGCTCACACCTGGAATCATTAATGTCAACCACAACCTTGAGTTATTCATAATATTTTGAGGATTAATGTTCATAGCATCTAAATCCATGAGCTCACGACCCAAATTCATTCATGTTAACCACAACCTAGAGGTGTATGTTGCATCTAAAGCCTTGAGCTCAAGACCTAGAATCGCTCATGTCAACTAGCACCATGAGCAGTTTATAACATCTAGAGCCTTGTGATCACAACCCGGAGTCTTCATATCATCCACATCCTTGAACAGTTCATAGCTTTGAGCTATTCAAAGCATCTAGAGCCCTGAATTCATGACTTGAAGTCGTTCATGTCAACCACAACCCTAAGTTATTTATATTATATAGAGCTTGAAGGTCATGACCCAGAGTTGTTCATGTCATCCACAGCACCGAGTTGTTCATAGCATCTAGAGCCCTCAGCTCATGACCTAGAGCCTTTCATGTGATCGACCACCCAAATCTATGTATGACATCTACAACCCTTAGCTCATGACCTATACCCTTTAATGTCAACCATGACCCTAAATTGTTCATAAAATCTGGAGGTTTTAGCTCATGACTAGTGTCATTTATGTCATCCACAATATTAAGTTGTTAAGAGCATCTAGAGCCTTATGCTCATGCCCTGGAGTCTTCATATCAACCAAAAACCTACATTGTTCATAGCATCTAGAGCTTTGAGCTCATGACCCAAAATAGTTCATGTTAACCACAACCTTGAGTAGGTCATAGCATCTAGAGCCTTGAGCTCAAGACAAAGAATTGTTCATGTCAAACATAACCCTTAGTTGTTGATAGCATCAAGAGCCTTGAGCTCATAACCCGAAGTTGTTCATGTCAACCATAGCCCTAAGATGTTCATAGAATATAAAGCCCTAAACTCATGAATTGGAGTCTTTCTTGTCATCGATAGCCTTAAGTTGTGCATAGCATCTAGAGCCCTAAGCTCACAACTCGGAGTCTTTCTTGTCAACCACAGTCCTGAGTTATTCATAGAATCTATAGTCCTAATCTCATGAACTATAGTCATTCATGTTATTCACAACTCTGAGTTGTTAATAGCATATACAGCCTTGAGCTCACGATGCAGAGTCATTCATGTCATCTATAGCTTGAGCAATTCATAGCATATAGAGGTTTGAGCTCATGATGGAGAATCATTCACATCATCTACAACTCTGAGCAATTCATAAGATCTAAAGGTTTAAGCTCACAGGATCCTAGGTCATTCATATCATCCACAACTCTAAGCTCTTCACAGCACCTAGAGCCTTAGGCTTATGAGCAGGAGTAGCTCATGTCATCTATAGTTGAGACTTGTTCATAGCATCTAGAGCCTTAAGCTCATGACCCATAGTCTTTCATGACAACCACAACCTTGAGCTGTTCATAGCATCTAGAGCCCTCAGCTCTCAACCTAAAGTATTTCACGTCATAGACCACCCTAACCTATGTATAACATATAGAGCCCTTATCTCATGACTCAGAGTCTTTCATGTCATTGACAAGCTTAAGTTATGCTTAACATCTAAAGCTCTAAGCTCATAACTAGGAGTCTTTGATGTCAACCACAACCTTGAGCTTTACATAAAATCCAGAGCCCTGATCCCATGACCCAAAATCGTTCATGTCATTCACAACCCTAGTTTGTTAGTAGCATTTAGAGCCCTGAGCTCATAACCCGGAGTCATTCATGTCTTCCACTATCCAAAGCAGTTCATAACATCTAAAGACTTGAGCTCATGACATAGAATCGTTCATATCATCCATAACCTAAAGTGGTTCATAACATTTATAGGCCTAAGCTCATGGGATCCCAAATTGTCCATATCATCCATAACTATGAGTTGTTCATAGCTTCTAGAGCCCTAAGCTCAACACATAAAGTCTTTCATGTCAACCACCACCTTAGAGCCTTGAACTCATAACTCGGAGTCATTCATGTCATCCATAACCCTCAGTTTTTCATAGCATCTAGTGCCTTGAGCTCACGACCTAGAGTTGTTCATGTCAACCACAACCTTAAGTTGTTCATAGCATCTAGAGCCTTGAGATCAAAACCCAAAGTTGTTCATATATTTCATAGCCTTGAGCAATTCATAGAATCTAAAAGCTTGAGCTTATGGCACATAATCGTTCATATCATCCACGATCCTAAGCAGTTCATAGCATCAAGAGGTCTAAGCTCACGGGATCCCAAGTCGCACATATAATCAATAACTCTAAGTTGTTCATAGCATCCAGAGCCCTAACATCATGACCCATAGTAGAGCATGTCATCCATAGCTCTGAGTTGTTTATAGCATCTACAACCTTGAGTTCACGACCTAGAGTCATTTATGTCATCCACAACGCTGAGCCGTTTATAGTGTCAAGAGCCCTAAGTTCATGACCTAGACTTTTTCATGTCATCAATAACCCAGACCTATATGTAGCATGTAGAGCCCTAAGCTCATAACCCGGATTCTTTCATGTCATTATCGACCTTAAGTTGTGCATAGCATCTAAAGCCCTGAACTCACGACTTGGAGTTTTTCATGTCAACCATAGCCTTGAGTTGTTCATAGAATATAGAGGCATGTGCTCATGACTCGGAGTCATTCATGTCACCGATAACCCTAAGTTGTTAATAGCATCTAGAACCTTAAGCTCATGACCCAGAGTCATTCATGACAATTACAACCCTAAGTTGTTCAAAGTATTTAGCGACCTAAGCTCATGAGCCATAGTCATTCATGTCATCCATAACCCATAGTTGTTCATAGCATCTAGAGCCTTCAGCTCAGGACTTGGTGTCCTTCATGTCAACCACAACCCTAAGATGTTCATAACATCCAAAGTGATTGTGTGCCTAGCTGGTGTACCTTGAGTTTGGTCCTCAAATAGGAGTAATCAACAAAATTTATAACCTATATCACCATGCACTAGGATAGCCTTAGCTAATATAGCATAGTGGCTCTAGGATCTTTCACTAGGAAGGGTTTTCAACTTACAATTGATATCAATTCAAAGTTGAATTGGTGCTTTTTCATTTCAAGGTTAGCTTCAAAAGAAAACATAAACTTTGGTTGAAAAAGATTGGTTTTAAGCTAACTAAAAAGAAAGTAATGGGAATTACTTATAAAGAAAAGCATTTCTTGGAGTTTTAGGATCACTGGGGTCAGGCTCCTCATGTAAAAATAGAGTTCTGATCACTTGAATCTTTTCCTCGCATCAGAGACTTAACATATAGTTAATGCTCTAACCGGTATGGTACAGACGCTTCCCCTTTATGGATTTCAACAGTAACTCCCTCTCACTGATTCACCTTACAATGGCTTGTGCCTCTCACCTAGCATTTTCCATTCAAGATGATCATTAACCTTGGACTTCCCTTCTCAAGCTTGCAAAAGATAACTAATGGATGTCTCCTTAGAGTCCAAAAGCTTACCAAGTGTTGGCAATTGTAGAAAATCCTACCTTCAAGTCACCTCCCAAAGGCTTGCAAGAGATAAACTAGTGCATCTCCATGAACGGAGATCACTTGCCTTACCAAGTGTTGGCCTAGGTGAATTAAAGGCGTTTTAAGTTAACTAAAAACATAGAAATCATTAACGGGTCACACTTTCTCTTCATTAACAGCTGAAATAAAAAAACTACCAATTCTTGCATTCGAGACCTTACTCGGTTACCTTAGCTCTAAGAGACAAAAAGTCTAGCCACTCATTCTCTGAGGAAACATTCTCAGAGCTTGTTTGGCTAGTAAGAAAAAATACAATCAAAACAAGAAGGTAAGGCAGAGCAAAGCTCTATATTTTACTTCCTTCAAAACTATACAAAAAATATGTCTTTGAGAACAAGCTCCCGAGATCACTCTGTAATGAAAATTAAAAACAATATATATGAGGTTATTCACCCTTTGTTCTTACTTAATAGCTAAGGAATCCTATAATTGGTGGATTACAAGGAGAAAATGAGGATTTATACATCAAATATCTGAAGAAAAAATCTAAAAGTGTCAGTCGCAAATATCTGGAAGCACTCAGGAGGATTTCGCAGGCATGCAAGATGGCTGTGAAATTTCGCAAGCTGAAGGTCTCCATTTCGCAGCGAAAGGCTGATTTCACAACCATCCTCTTGTGATTTCGCAGCTAAAGGCTGATTTCGCACCCTGTGAAATTGGCCTTCAGCTTGGTGTGATTGGCTTCCAATGGCTATAACTTCTTTATTTCAACTCTGATTCATGGACTGTTTGAAGTGTTAAATTGATGACTTCCCAAGCTTCGAAACAACATATAGTATGCTTGAAATGGGCTCCAGGAAGTACTCCAAAAGTGTCAAACAGTTTCTGTCCTCTTGAATTCTTCATGTTAGATTTATTTCTTTGCTTTCCCTCCTTGCATTCATGATTTGCTTATGGCAAAGGATTATAGAGCTTCCAATCTTAGGTTCTTCATGTTAATGAGCTTGCAATTGCTTTGCCATGGATTCCATAGAACTTTCCTTAATCTTTGGTTGCTTTGGTGATGAAAATACTGATTACTACCCAAAAAGTGTCATTTTACGCCTTTAATTCATTATGTTTTAAGCACTTTTGTGTAGTAGTTCTCCATCTTTATCCCAATTAGCATGTTAAGGACCTAGCAATGACTTCTAATCATATTTGTGGCTAGTTTTAGTGTTTTGACAGCTTTTTGGATCATTAAGACAAGCCAAGCAAAGGAGAGAAGCAAAGGAAAGAAGCAAAGAGGAAAACAGAGTGAAGAGAACAGAGGACAGCAGCTGCAGTCTTCCTTCGCACTTTTGGAGCACTTCCCGAAGTCAATTTTCTACATGCTATATACCATTTCAAAGATCAGGAAGTCAAGAATCCAACGCTTCAAACCGTGTATGATTTGGAACTGAAATGAGGAAGATATGACCTTCGGAAGACAACTGCATCAAGACATGGGAACACCATTTCGCAAGGAGATTTTCTTCATGGTGCGAAATTTGGCCATTTCGCACCATGAAGAACCCCCTTGCGAAATTTCGCAAGGTGGATTTAGGCACCTTGCGAAAATGCCTTTGAAATCCCCTGTTTTGAGATGCTGTTGATGATATTCCACTGCCGGTTCTCCAAGATATTTTGCTTGA
>JAJJMG010028300.1:0-50708 GCA_022058835.1 Vitis aestivalis var. linsecomii x Vitis rupestris | reverse complement strand
CATAAGAGCCAGAGCATAGCTATCCTATCTTTGAGAAACTTGTTTTTACACCCTTTCATTTTAGTCTTTAATGTTAGCTTAAATTAGTTTAAATCTCTCTAACACATTTACATCTTCTTTTAAAGCTAACATCCATAAGAAAATCACCTATTTTCCTAATTTGAATATCACTTGTGTTTGCGAAAACCCTTCCCAGTGAATGATCCTAGAACCACTATGCTATAGTAGCTTGGCTACTTTAGTAATAGTATTTAAGGTATAAATTTTGTTGATACGCCTTTAAAGCTAAGCTACCATAAGTCGCATCAAATACTATAAAAAACACCAAAACTTACACAATTTTGATTAGAAACGATTGCAAAGGTACTTAATATGCTAATTGAGTTAAAAGGTAATAACTACTACTCAAAAGTGTTTAAAAGAGTTAATTACAAGCTATCAAATAGCATTTTTTGAGTAGTAATCATAGAGCCTTGAACTCACGACCTGAAGTCTTTCATGTCATCGACAACCGTAAGTTTTGCATAGCATTTAGATCCTTGAGCTCATGACTCAGAGTCTTTCTTATTAATCACAACCCTATGTTGTTCATAGAATCTTGAGGCTTGAGTTGATGAACCGGAGTCATTCATCTTATCTAGATCCCTAAGTTGTTAATAACATCTACAATCCTGAGCTCATAACCCGGAGTCATTCATATCATCCATGGCTTTTAGCAGTTAATGTCATCTACAGGCTTCAGCTCATGATGCAGAATCATTCATATCATCCACAACCCTAAGTAGTTCATAGTGTCTAGAGGCTTAAGCTAATGATCCCAAGTGATTCATATCATCCACAACTCTGAGCTCTTTACAACATCTACAGTTTTGCTCTCATGTCGTAAAGTAGCTCATGTCATTCATAACCCAGAGCTATTCATAGCATCTAGAGCCTTAAGCTCACGATTTGGAGTAGTTCATGTCAACCATATCCTTAAGTTGCTCATAATACCTATAGCCTTGAGCTCTCCACCTGAGTCTTTCATGTCATCAAAAACCCTAACCTGTGTATAGCATCTAGAGCCCTCAGCTCATGACCTAGAGTCTTTCTAGTCATCAATAACCTTAAGTTATGCATAACTTCTAGAGCCCTAAGCTCACAACTAGGAGTCTTTGATGTCAACCATAAGCTTGAGCTCTTCATAGAATCTAGAGGTCTAAGCCCATGACTAAAAGTAGTTCATGCCATCTACAACCCTAACTTCTTAGTAGCATCTAGAGCCTTTAGCTCACTACCCAAAGTCATTCATGTTAATTGCCGCCTTGAGTTGTTCATAGTGTCTAGAACCCTGAGCTCATGACCTAGAGTTAGTCATATCTTCCACAACCCTGAGCAGTTCATAGCATCTAGTGGCTTGAGATCATGACATAGAATCGTTCAAATCATCCACAACCTAGAGCGATTCATAGCATCTACAGGCCTAAGCTCACAAATTCCTAAGTCGTTCATATCATTCACAACCCTGAGTTGTTCATACCTTCTAGAGCCCTGAGCTTAGGACCTAGAGTCTTTCATGTCAACCACTACCTTGAGCTATTCATAATATTTAAAGCTTTGAACTCATAACCTGGAGTTGGTCATGTCATCCATAGCTTTGAGCCATTAAGAGCATCTAGTGCCTTGAGCTCACAACCTGGAGGAGTTCATGCTAGCCACAACCTTGAGCTTTTCATAGCATTTAGAGCCTTGAGATCACAACTCCAAGTCATTCATGTCTTCCATAGCCTTGAGTAGTTCATAACATCTAGAGGCTTGAGCTTAGGAAGTAGAATTGTTCATATCATCCACAACCTTAAGCGATTCGTAACATCTAGAGGATTGAGCTCATAGGATCCTAACCCGTTTATATCATCCACAACTCTGAGTTGTTCATAGCATCCAAAGCCCTAAGCTTATGACCTATTGTAGCTCATGTCATTCGTAGCCTTGAGCTATTCATAGCATCTAAAGCCTTGAGCTCAAGACTCAGAATCATTAATGTCAACCACAATCCTAAGTTGTTCATAGTATCTAGAGCCCTGAGCTTGCGGCCCATAGTTGTTCATGTCATGCATAACCCTTAGTTATTCATACCATTTAGAACTCTAAGCTTACAACGTATAGTCTTTCATGTCATTGAAAACCTTAAGTTGTGCATAACATCTAGAGCCTTGTGCTCATGACTCAGAGTTGTTCATGTCAACCACAGGCCTGAGCTATTCATAAAATCTAGAGTCCTGAGCTCATGACCTGAAGTCATTTAGGTGCATTTCTACCAATCTACATCATTGTATTGTTTCTCAACCTTGAGAAGATATTGAGTTTGTGTTGAAGTGACTTTGACCTATGGGTGAGATCGTAAGTTGATTATATATTCCCTATGGATTGGGTCACTATTAATGGAAGTCGGTAGTAATAGGTATTCTCAATAAAGGCACCATGATATCTCTTAGGATTGAGATAGAGTGTCCTATTGAGTGATCCTAAGGAGGTGTATTCATGGAAACTATGACCATAGTAGTTCTTTAAGCGAAACTTGACATAGGCTCTTCAAGAGCTAAGATATGTCAATTGAACACATAATAAGAGGATTTGTAACTCAAGGATGGTAGAGGTAGTCTTGAAAGACTAATTCCATGCCCAGCTGGTGTACCTTGATTTTGGTCCTCATAAAGGAGTAATCAACAAAATTTATAACCTATATCACCATGTACTAGGATAGCCTGAGCTAGCATAGCATAGTGGCTCTAGGATCGTTCACTGTGAAGGGTTTTCAACTTACAACTGAAAATAATCCAAAGTTGAATTGATGTTTTTTCATTTCAAGGTTAGCTTTAAAAGAAAACATAAACTTTGGTTTAAAAAGGATTGGTTTTAAGCTAACTAAAAATAAAGTAATGGGAATTACTTATAAAGAAAAGCGTTTCTTGGAGTTTTAGGATCACTAGGGTCAGGCTCCTAATACAAAAACAGAGTTTCGGTCACTTGAATCTTTTCCTCGCATTAGAGAATTAACATATAGTTATTTCTCTAACCGGTGTGGTATAGATGCTTCCCTTTTATGGATTCAAACACTAAATCCTTCTCACTGATTCATCTTGCAATGGCTTGTGCCTCGCACCTAGCATTTTCCATTCAAGGTGATCCTTAACCTTGAATTTCCCTTCTCAAGCTCGCAATAGATAACTAACAGATGTCTCCTTATAGTCCAAAAGCTTACTAAGTGTTGGCTATTCTAGAAAATCCTACCTTTAAACCACCTCCCAAAGGCTCGCAAGAGATAAACTAGTGCATCTCAATGGACGGAGATCACTTGCCTTACCAAGTGTTGGCCCAGGTGATTTAAAGGCATTTTAAGTTGACTAAAAACATAGAAACCATTAATGGGACACACTTTCTCTTCATTAAGAGCTGAAACAACAAAACTTCCAATTTTTGCGTTTAGCACCTTACCCAGCTTCCTTAACTCCAAGAGACAAAAATTCTAGCCACTCATTCTCTGGAAACATCCTTAGAGCTTGTTTGGCTAGTAAGAAAAATACAATCAAAATGAGTAGGTAAGGCGGAGCAAAAGCTCTGTATATTACTTCCTTTAAAACTATACAAAAGGTTGTCTCTGAGAACAAGCTCCTGAGATAGCTGTGTAAAGAAAATTACAAACTATATATATGAGGTTATTCACCCTTTGTTCTTACTTATTAACTAAGGAATCCTATGATTGGTGGATTACAAGAAGAGAATGGGGATTTAAACAACAAATATCTGATGAAAAAAAATCTAAAAGAGCCGGTCGCAAATATCTGGAAGCACTCAGGTGGATCGTAAGCATGCAAGATGGGCTGTGAAATTTCGCAAGCTGAAGGTCTCCATTTCGCAGCCAAAGGCTGATATCGCAGCTAGCACCTTGTGATTTCGCAGCTGCGAAATTGGCCTTCACCTTGGTGTGATTGGCTTCCAATGGCTATAACTTCTTCATTTCAACTCCGATTCGTACACCATTTGAAGCGTTGGATTGCTAACTTCCTGAGCTTTGAAAAAAAATATAGTATGCATGAAATGGATTCCAGGAAGTACTCTAAATATGTACAACAGTTGCCGTCCTCTTGAATTCTTCATGTTAGATTCCTCTCTTTGCTTTCCCTCCTTTCATTCATGATTTGCTTTTGGCAAAGGACTATAGAGCTTCAAAGCTTGGGTTCTTCATGTAAATGAGCTTCCAATTGCTTTGCCATGGATTCTATAGAACTCTCCTCAATCTTGGATTGCTTTGGTGATCAAAAAGCTATCAAAAACACCAAAACTTAACACAATTTGATTAAAAACAATTGCAAAGGTCCTTAACATGTCAATTGAGTTAAAAGGTAATAACTACTACTCAAAAGTGTTTAAAAGAGTTAATTACAAGCTATAAAATAGCACTTTTTGAGTAGTAATCACTCCCCCCAACCGACATATTGCTAGTCCCTTAGCAATGAAAGAGAGAAACAAGAAAAATAAACTGTAAGATAACTTACAAAATCATGCTGATCACTTCAAAAAATTTAAGTGGCATGAAGATCAAACTCTCACATGGAACATTAAAGATATAGAACTCAAACTTCAACAAAAGTTATCAAATACCTTGCCTAATCACAATTCATACAGAGAAGGCATTATGCAAATTGAAGCTTTAAAATGATTTCCACTTCCAAAGGGCTAAACCTTACTCTTCCACAAAAATCTAAGTATTACTTGATAGTTTCCGAATATAGTATGTTGAACTAATCTCTCTCCCCCAACCTAGTTCTTTTTCAACACTTAGCAACTTGACAAAATTTTAAAGGCTAAGAACGCACCCTTTTGTTTCACAATTTTATTTTATTTTTTTCATTGTAGGAGTACAAGGCTTAAAGGTATTATTTTCTAAATTGTCCATGTAACGGGGGTCCATCGATGACTCCCAACCAATTAAGGTTTAGGGCATCAAGCTTTAAGGATCTTTCAACCACTAACTCCTCGGATTTTACCCTAGACTTTTGAGAATGCATTTTAATACCCAAGCACCTACAGTATGTTAAACTCCACCTATTCACCCTTATAACGAGCTTTGAGGTCGGTGACTCCCAACTAATGAAGGCTTAAGGCACCTGGTTTTAAAGATTTTCACCATATACCCCTCAGACCTTGCTTGGGTTTCAAGGCAAGTAAAACATTTTTTTTTCTTTCTTTCTCATTTTTTTTTCAAAGGCTCATTGGCCTTTTATAAGTTGTCCCGACACTATTAAATGAGGTCAAAGGTACCAAGTCTAAATTTTCCTAAGTCAAGGGAGTGAAATAGTTTTTCATCTTATAATCGGAACCTATTGTGCATAGTGTATGAATAGCTTAAAGTGGAAGACATACGGTTGAATTCAATAGAAGTTTCAACAATTCATCAACTTTAGTAAGCATGACTCGGGGTCGTGTGCTCAGAGCTCTTGATGCTATGAAAAATTTAGAGCTTTCAATGACATGAAAGACATGAAAGACTATGGGTCATGAGCTCAATTCTATAGATACTATGAACAACTCAGGGTTATGGTTGACATGAACGACTCTCGATCATTAGGTCAAGGATCTAGTTGCTATGAATAGCTAAGGGTTGTGGATAACATGCGATACTCTTGGTTGTGAGCTCAGAGCTCTAAATGCTATGGACAATGTTGGGCTATGGTTGACATAAATGACTCTGTGTCATGAGCTCATGGCTTTAGATGCTATGAACAATATAGGGTTAAGGATGACATGAACGACTCTAAGTCGTGAGGTTAGGGCTCTAGAAATTATGAACAGCTCTACACTATAGTTGAAATGAATGACTACGGGTCATGAGCTTAGGGCTCTAAATGCTATGAACAACATTGGGTTGTGGCTGACATGAATGAATCCGGGTTGTGAGCTTAGGGCTCTAGATGCTATTAACAACTCATGGATGTGGATGACATGATTTACTCTAGTTTGTGAGCTCAAGGCACTAGATGATATGAACAACTTCGGGTTGTGGTTGACATAAACAGCTATTGGTCCTGAGCTCAAGGCTTTAAATGTTATGAATAGTTTTAGGTTGTTGTTGACATGAACGACTCTTAGTCATGAGCTCAGGGCTCTTGATGCTATGAACAACTCAAAGTTGTCAATGACATGAAAGACTATGGGTCATGAGCTTAGGGCTCTAGATATTATAAAAAACTTAGAGTTGTGGTTGACATGAACGAGTCTTGGTCATGAGCTCAAGGGACTAGTTGTTATAAACAGTTGAGGGCTATGGATAAGATGGGCTACTATAGGGTTATAGATGACATTAGCCACTCTAAGTCTTGAGATCAGTGCTCTAAATGCTATGAGCAGTTCTAGGTTATCTTTGACATGAACGACTTCGAGTCGTGAGCTCAGGCTCTATATTCTATTAATAGTTCAAGGTTGTGGAAGACACGAGGTACTCTAAGTCATTAGCTCATGCCTCTAGATGCTATGAACATATTAGGGCTATGGTTCAAATGAATGACTTCGGGTCATGAGCTCAGGGCTCTTGATGCTATGACCAACTTAAAGCTGTCAATGACATGAAAGACTACATCTCATGAGCTCATCGCTGTAGATATTATGAATAACTCAGGGTTATTGTTGACATGACCGACTCTTGATTGTGAGCTCAAGGCTCTAGTTGCTATGAATAGTTAAGGGCTGTGGATAATATGGGATACTCTCGGTTGTGAGCTCAAGGCTATAAATGCTATGAACAATGTTGGGTTGTGGTTGACATGAACGACTCTATGTCATGAACTTAGGGCTTTAGATGCTATGAACAACTTAGAATTGAGGATGACATGAACGACTTTAGGTCGTGAGCTCAGGGCCCTATATGCAATGAATAACTATAGGCTATGGGTAGCATGAAAGACTCCGAGTTGTGAGCTCGTGACTCTAGATGCTACGAACAACTTAGGGCTATGGATGACATTAGCCACTCTAGGACTTGAGTTCAAGGCTCTAAATGCTATGAACAACTATGGGTTATGGTTTAAATGAATGACTCCTAGTCATGAGTTCCAGGCTCTAGATGCGATTAATAGTTCAAGGTTGTGAAAGACATGAGGTACTTTAGGTCATGAGCTCAGGGTTATAAATGCTATGAACAAATTTAGGCTATGGTTGAGATGAATGACTCTAGGTCAGGAGATCAGGGCTCTTGATGCTATGAAAAATTTAAAGCTTTCAATGACATGAAAGACTATGGGTCATGAGCTCAACGTTGTAGATACTATGAACAACTCAAACTTATGGTTGACATGAACGACTCTCGATCATTAGGTCAAGGATCTAGTTGCTATGAATAGCTAAGGGCTATGGATAACATGGGATACTCTTGGTTGTGAGCTCAGAGCTCTAAATGCTATGGACAATGTTGGGCTATGGTTGGCATAAATGACTTTATGACATGAGCTGATAGCTTTAGATGTTATGAACAATATAGGGTTGTGGATGACATGAATGACTCTAAGTCGTGAGGTCAGGGCTCTAGAAATTATGAATAGCTCTACACTGTGATAGAAATGAATGACTACGGGTCATGAGCTTAGGGCTCTAAATGCTATGAACAACATTGGGTTATGGCTGACATGAATGAATCCGGGTTGTGAGCTTAGGGCTCTAGATGCTATTAACAACTCATGGATGTGTATGACATGATTTACTCTAGTTTGTGAGCTCAAGGCACTAGATGATATAAACAACTTCGGGTTGTGGTTGACGTAAACAATTGTTAGTCCTGAGCTCAAGGCTTTGAATGCTATAAACAACTTTAGGTTGTGATTGACATGAACGACTCCTGGTCATGAGCTCAGGGCTCTTGATGCTATGAACAACTCAGAGTTGTCAATGACATGAAAGACTATGGGTCATAAGCTTAGGGCACTAGATATTATGAAAAACTCAGAGTTGTGGTTGACATGAACGACTCTTGTTCATGAGCTCAAGGGACTAGTTGTTATAAATAGTTAAGGGTTATGGATAACACGGGCTACTCTGGGTCATAAGCTTTGGGTTCTAGATGCAATGAATAGTGGTGGGTTATGGTTGACATGAATGACTCTATGTCATGAGCTGACGGCTCTAAATGCTATGAATAGCTCAAGATTGTGAATGATATAAACTACTCCGGGTCATGAGCTGAGGGTTATGGGTGTTAGGAACAACTAAGCATGATTTATGACACAAAATAATTTAGGTCGTGAGATCAGGGTCCTAGATGCTATGAATAGCTTTGGGCTATGGTTGACATGAACAACTCCAGGTCATGAGATGAGGACTCTAGATGCAAAGAATGGCTCAAGGATGTGGATTACATAAGCTACTTTAGGTCGTAAGCTCAAGACTCGAGATGCTATGGACAGTGTTGGGTTATGGTTGACATAGAGAACTCCGGGTTGTGAGCTTAGGGCTCTAAATGCTATTAATAGCTCAGGGCTGTTAATAACATAAAAGACTATGGGTTGTAAGCTTAAGTCTATAGATACTATGAACAGGACAGGGTCGTGTTTGATAGGAATGACTTTGGGTCATGAGCTCAAGGCTCTAGATGTTATGAATAGCTCAGGACTGTGCATAACATGGGCTACTCTAGGTCGTGAGCTCATGGCTCTAGATGCTACAAACAATGTTGTCCTATGGTTGACATGAACAACCATGTTTTGTGATTTCAAGGCCCTAGATGCTATGAATAGCTATGGCCGGTGGTTTACATGAACAACTCTAAGTCGATAGGGCAAGGCTCTATATGCTATAAGTAGCTTTGGGCAATGGTTCACATGAATGAGTCTGAGTTGTGATCTCTGGACTTTAGATGTTATGAACAACTCAGGGCTATTAATGACACGAAAGACTTCGAATCATGAGCTTATGGTTGGGGATGACATGAATGACTCAAGGTTTTGAGCTAAGGGCTACAAATACTATAAAATCTTAAGGTTGTGGTTGACCTAAATGACTTTAGGTTGTACGTTCAGGGCAATGAACAACTTAAGGTTGTCAATGACATGAACCACTCTCGGTCTTGACCTTAAGGCTCTAGATACTATGAATAGCACTAGATTATGGTTGATATAAATGACTCCAAGTCATGAGTTCACGACTCTAGATGCTATTAAAAGCTCAAGGCTATGGATGGCATGAACTACTTTTGTTCGTAAACACAAGGCACTAGATGCTATCAACAAATCTTGGTGAGCCAAGGGCTTTTGATGCTATGAATAACTCAAGGTTGTCTATGACATAAAAGACTATAGGTGGTGAGCTTAGGGTTTTTGCGCTATGAACAACTTAGGGCCATGGATGACATGAACTACTCTAAGTCGTGAACTCAAGGCTCTAAATGTTATGATAACTGAGGCCTATGGATGACATTTGCTCATCTTGGTCATGAGTTGAGGTCTCTAAATGCTATGAACAGGTTAGGATTTTGGATGACATGAATGACTTGGGGTTGTAAACTAAAGGCTATATATACTACGAACATAGGAAGGTTGTGGTCAACATGAACAACTCCTCATGAGCTTAGGTCTTTAGATGCTATGAACAACTCAGGGTTGTTGATGACATGTGCCACTTTGGGTCGTGAGCTCAGGGCTATAATTGCTATGAACTGCTATGGGATGTGGTTGACATGAACGAATCGAGGAGGTGAGCTCAGGGTTCTAGGTGCTATGAACAATTCAAGGTTCCCGATGACGTGAAAGACTCTAGGTTGTGAGCTCAAGGCATTAGATTGTATTAGCAACATAGTGTTGTGGATGACATGAACGACTCTAGGTCGGGAGCTTAGGGCCCTAGATGTTGTGAACAACTCTAGGTTGTGGTTGACATTAATGACTCTAGGTATTGAGCTGAGGGCTTTAGATGCTATGAACAGCTCAGGGTCAATGACATAAACCACTCTAGGTCGTGAGCTCGAGGCTTTAGATGCTATGAAAAACTTTTGGTTGTAGTTGACATGAACGACTCCAGTTCGTGAGCTCAAGGCTCTAGATGCTATAAACAACTCAGGGTTGTTGATGACATGAAAGGCTCTGGGTTGTGAGCTTAGGGCTCTAGATTATATGAATAGGTTAGGGTTGTGGATGACATGAATGAACCTCAGTCATGAGCTCTAGGCCCTAGATGCAGTGAACAACTCTAGGTTGTGGTTGACATGAAAGACTCTAAGTCATGAGCTCATGGCTCTAAATGCTATGAATAGCTCAAGGCTATCGATGACATGAACCACTCTAGGTCGTACGCTCAAGGCTTTAGCTGCTATGAAAAGCTCTAGGTTGTGGTTGGCATGAACGACTCCAAGTCGTGAGCTCACAACTTTAGAAGCTATGAACAACTTAAGGTTTTTATGACATGAAAGACTTGGGGTAGTGAGCATAGGGACCTAGATTCTTTGAATAGGTCAAGGTTGTGGATGACATGAATGACTCTCAATCCTGACCTCTGGGCTCTAAATGCAATGAACAACTCAAGGTTATGGTTGATATGAAAGACTCTGAGTCGTGAGCTCATGGCTCTAAATGCTATGAACAACTCTAAGACATGAATGACTCCGGGTCATGAGCTCAAGGCTCTAGATGCTATTAATAGCTTAGGGTTATGGATGACATGACGTACTTTAGGTCATGAGCTCATGACTCTAGATGCTATGAACAACTTTAGGTTGTGGTTGACAAGAATGACTCCAGGTTGTGAGCTCAGGGCTTCTAATGCTATGAACAACTCAGAGTTATTGATGACATGAAAGACTATGGGCCATGAGCTCAGGATTGTAGATACTATGAACTACTTAAGGTCGTGGTTGACATGAACTACTCTATGCTATGAGCTCAAGGCTCTAGTTGCTATAAATAACTAAGGATTGTGGATAACATAGGCTACTCTAGGTCGTGAGCTCAGGGCTTTAGATGTTATGAACAACATTGGGTTGTGGTTGACATGAATGACTTCATATTGTGAGCTCAAGGCTCTAGATGCTATGAACAATTCAGGGCTATGGATGACATGAACAACTTTGGGTCATGAGGTAAGGGCTTTATATTCAATGAATAGCTTTGGGTTGTGGTTGAGATGAACAGCTCCGGGTTGTGAGTTGAAGGCTTTGTATGCTAAGAACGGTTTAGGGCTATGGATAACATGGGCGACTCTAGATTGTGAGCTCAAGGCTCTAAATGCTATGAACAACGCTAGGATGTGGTTGACATAAAGGACTTCAGGTTGTGAGCTTAGAGCTTTGGATGATAAGAACAACTCAAGGTTGTCGATGACATGAAAGACTTGAGGTTGTGAGTTTAGGTTCTAGATTCTATGAACAAATTAGGGGTATTGAGGACATGTATGACATTGGGTCATGAGCTCAAGGCCCTAGATGCAATGAACAACTCTAGGTTGTGGTTGACATAAAGGACTCCAAGTCGGGAGCTCAAAGTTGGAGATCATATGAACAACTCAGGATTGTGGATGACATCAACCAGTCTAGGTCTTAAGCTCAGGGCTCTAGATGCTATGAATAGCTCTAGGCTATGGTTGACATGAATGAATTCAGGTCATGAGCTTAGGGCTGTAGATAATATTAATAGCTTAGGGATGTCGTTAACATGACCTACTCTAGGTTGTAAGCTCAGGGTTCTAGATGCTATGAACAGCTTTGGGTTGTGGTTGACATGAACGACTCTGAGTCGTGAGCTCAGGAACAAATCAGGGTTATTAATGACATGAAAGACTCTAGGTTATGAGCTCAAGGCTCTACTATGAACAACTCAAGGATGTGGTTGACATGAACGACCCTAGGTCATGAGATTAGGGCACTAGTTGCTATGAATAGTTGAGGATTATGGATAACATAGGCTACTTTGGGTCATGAGCTTAGGGCTTTAGATGCTATGAACAATGATGGGTTGTGGTTGGCATGAACGACTCTATGTCATGAGCTCCGAGCTCTAGATGCTATGAATTACTTAGGGATATGGATGACATGAAAGACTCTATGTCGTGAGGTCAGGACTCTAGATGCTATAAACAAATCTAGTCTGTGGTTGACATGAACGACTCTAGGTCATCAACTGAGGACTCTAGGTGTAAAGAATTGCTTAAGGATGTGGATAACATGGGCTACTCTGGGTCATGAGCTCAAGGATTTAAATGCCATGAACAACGCTAGGTTGTGGTTGACATGAATAACTCCGGGTTGTGAGCTTTGGACTCTAGATGCTATTAAGAGCTTAGGGCTGTCGATGACATGAAAGACTATGGGTTGTGAGCTTACGACTCTAGATACTATGAACAACTTAAGGTTATGATTGACAAGAACAACTCTTGGTCGTGAGCTCAGGGCTCTAGATGCTATGAATAGCTCAACGCTACAGATAATGTGGGATACTCTAGGTCATGAGCATAAGGCTCCAGATGCTATATCTAGCTTTGGGTTGTGGTGGACATGAATGAGTCTATGTCATGAGCTCAAGGCCCTAGATGCTATGAACACCTCTGGGTTGTGGTTGATATGAATGAATTTGGGTCTTCAAGTCAAGGCTCTAGATGTTATGAACAACTCTGGGTTGTGGTTGACATGAACCACTTTGAGTTGTAAGCTCTGGACTTTATATGCTATGAATAGCTCAGGGTTGTTGATCACATGAAAGAATCTGGGTCATGCGCTTAGGATTGTGAATGACATGAATAGCTCGAGGTTTTGAGCTAAGGGCTATAAATAACATGAATATCTCAAGCTTGTGGTTGACATGAATGACTCTGAGTCATGTGCTTAAGGCTTTAGATTCTATGAACAACTCAAGGCTATCAATGACATGAGCCACTCTTTGTCTTAAGCTTAAGGGTCTAGATGCTATGAATAGAACTAGGTTGTGGTTGATATGAACGACTCTAGATCATGAGCACATGGCTCGAGATACTATTAGCAGCTCAAGGCCATGGATGACATGAGCTACTTTTGTTCGTGAGCTCGGGGCACTAGATGCTATCAACAGCTCTTGGTCATGCTTGACATGAATGACTTTGAGTTGTGAACAGAAGGCTCTTGATGATATGAATAGCTCAGGGTTGTCGATGACATAATATACAAAGGTCGTGAGATCAGGGCTCTTGATGCTATGAATAGCTTAGGGTTGTGAATGACGTGAGCTACTCTAGGTCGTGAGCTTAGGACTCTAGATGTTATGAACAACTCAGCGTTGTTGATGACATGAGCTCCTCTGAGTCTTGAGCTCAAGGTTGTAAATGCTATGAACATGTTAGAGTTTTGGATGACATGAATGACTTGAGGTTATGAGCTAAGGGTTATAGACACTTGAACATGTCAGGGCTATGGTTGACATGAATGACTCTAAGTCATGAGCTCAAGGCTTTAGATGCTACGAACAACTTGGGATTATCAATGACATTTGCCACTCTAGGTCGTGAGGTCTAGGCTTTAGATGCCATGAACATCTCTGGGTTGTAGTTGACATGAACGACTATGAGGCATGAGCTCTTGGCTCTAGGTGCTATGAACAACTTAGGGTTATCGATGACATGAAAGACTTCGGGTCGTGAGCTCAAGGCTCTATATTCTATGAGCAGCTCAAGGTTGTCGATGACATGGATGACTCTAGGTCATGAGCTCAGGGCCCTAGATGCAGTGAACAACTTAAGGTTGTGGTTCACATGAAAAACTCTGGGTTGTGATCTCAATGCTCTAGATGCTATGAACAACTTTGGGTTATGATTGATGTGAATGACTCTAGATCATTAGCTCATGGCTCTATATGCTATGAATAGATCTAGGATGTGGTTGACATGACTGACTTCGGGTCATGAGCTTAGGGCTCTAGATGCTATTGATAGCTTAAGGTTGTGGATGACATGAGTTAGTTTGGTTCATTAGCTTAGGGCAATAGTTACTATGAACAACTTTTGGTTGTGATTTACATGAACGACTTTGGGTTGTGAGCTCAGGACTCTAAATGCCATGAATATCTCAGGGTTGTGAATGACATAAAAGACTATGGGTTGTGAGCTCAAGGCTCTTGATGCTATGAATGTTTCAGGGTTATGGATGACATGAGCTACTCTGAGTCATGAGCTCATGACTTTAAATGCTATGAACAACTCAGGGTTATGGATTACATGAGCTCCTCTAGGTCATGAGCTCAAGGCTCTATATGCTATAAATAGCTTTGGGCTGTAATTAACATCAACGACTCTAAGTCGTGAGCTTAAGGCTCTAGATGCTATGAACAACTCAAGGCTATCGATGTCATGAAAGTCTCTAATTTGTGAGCTTAGGGCTTTAGATGCTTTGAACAACTCAAGGTAATGAATGACATGAATGACATTTGGTTATGAGCTCAAGGATCTAGATGTTATAAATAGCTCTAAGTTGTGGTTCACATGAATGACTCCGAGTCATGAGTTCAGGGCTATAGATTCTATGAATAGCTTCAAGTTAGGGTTGACATGAATGACTCTGAGTTGTGAGCTTAGGGCTTTAGATGCTATTAGCAACTCAAGGCTATGAAAGACATGAGCTACTCTAGTTTGTGAGCTCAAGGCACTAGATGCTATGAATAGCTCTAAGCTATGATTGACATGAACAACTTCGGGTCATGAGGTCAGGGATCTTAATGCTATAAACCGCTCAAGGTCGTGGATGACATGAGTTACTCTAAGTCAGGAACTGAAGGCTTTAGATGTTATAAATAGCTCAAGGTTGTAGATGACATAAGCTCTTCTAGGTTGTGTGCTTAGGGCTCTAGATGTTATGAATGACTTTGGGTTATGGTTGACATTAACAACTTCGAGTTGTGAGATCACGACCTTAAAGGCTATGAACAGGTCATGCTTGTCAATATGTGAAAGTCTCTAGGTCGTGAGCTTAGGGCTCTGGATGTGATGAACAAAAAAGGGTTGTGGATGACACGAATGATTGTACATCATAAGCTCAAGCCTTTAAATGTTATGAATTGCTCAAGTCTGTGGATGACATGAAAGACTCCATGTTGTGAGTTGAAGCCTTTAAATGTTATGAACAACTCAGGGTTCTGGATGACATGAACAACTTCCGGCCGCGAGCTTAGGGATCTATATACTATGAACAACTTAGGGTTATGGTTAACATGAATGACTTTGAGTCATAAGCTTAGGGCTTTAGATGCTATCAACCGCTTAGGGATGTGGATTGGATTAGCTACTCTAGGTTGGGCTTTAGGCTCTGGATGTCTCGAAAAGCTCAGTGCTTTAAATTCTATGAACACCTCAGGGTTGTCAATGGCATACGTTACTCTAGGTTAATTGCTCAAGCCTCTGGATGCTATGAAATACCTAGAGTTCTGAATGATATGAACGACTCATGATCCTATGAGCTTAAGGCTCTAGATGTTATGAACAACTAAGAGTTGTGCATGATAAGAATGACTTAGGATCTCGTAAGCTCAAGCCCTTAGATGCTATGAATCCCTCAAGCCTCTATATGCTATGAACAACTCAGGGTTGTTGATGACATGAACAACTTCGGGAAGTGAGCTTAGGCCTCTAGATACTTTGAACACCTCAAGGTTATGGTTGACATGAAAGACTTCGGGTCATGACCTTAGGTCCCTAGAAGCTATGAACAGCTTAGAGTTGTACATGATATGAACGACACTGGATCCCACGAGCTTATGCCTCTAAATGCTATGAACCACTCTAGGATATAGATGATATAACCAATTCTACGTCATGAGCTTAAGTCACTGAGGCTATGAACAACTTAGGGTCGTGGATGACATGAATGTCTCTAAGTGATGAACTCAAGGCTCTAGATAACCATATGAACGACTTTAGGTCAAAAGCTCAAGGCTCTAAATTCTATGAACTGCTCAAGGGTGTGGATGTGATGAGCTACTCCGGGTTGTGAGCTTAGGGATTTAGATGCTACAAATTAATAAGAGCTCTGAATGTTATGAAAAACTTAGGGTTGTGGATGACATGAATGAATCTAGGAAGTGAGCTCAGGGCTCTAAATGCTATGAACAACTCTGGGTTGTGGTTGGCATGAATGACTCTGGGTCATGAGCTTAGGGCTCTAGGTGCTATGAAAAACTTAAGGCTTTGGATGACATAAACAACATCGGGTCATAAGCTCAGGCCTCTAGATACTATGAATATCTCAAGGTTGTGGTTGATAAGAAAGACTCCTCATCATGAGTTCAACTCTTTATAAGCTATGAACAACTCATATTTGTAGATGATATGAACGACTCAAGATCCCATGAGCTTAAGTCTCTAAATGCACTTAACCAATTTTGAGATGTGGGTGATATGGATGATTCTGCATCATGAGTTCAAGTGTCTATATGCTATGAATAGGTCACGGCATAGATGACATGGACAACTCTAGGTTGTGAGCTTAGGGCTTTAAAAAATCACATGGACGACCCCAAGTTGTAAGCTCAAGGCTCTAGATGCTATGAACCGATCAAGGTTGTGGATGAGATGAGCTACTCTAAGTCATGAGCTCAATGCTCTGAATGCTATGAACAACCTAGAGTTGTGAATGATAGGAAAGACTCGAGATCCCGTGAGCTCAAACCTCTAGATGCTATGAACGATTCAAGGATTTGGTTGACATGAACGACTACAGGTCATGAGCACAAGGCTCTATATGCTTTGAAATGCTCAGAGTTGTGGATGATAAGAACACTGGAAGATCCCGTAAGGTCATGCCTTTAGATGATATGAATTACTCAAGGCAGTGGATGATATTAACGATTCTGCGTCATGAGCTCAAGCCTCTAAATGCTTTGCATAGCTCAAGGTTGTTAACAACATGAACGACTCTGAGTCATGAGCTCAGGGCTATAGAGGCTATGAATAGCTCCAAGTTATGATTGGCATGAATGACTCTGGGTCATGAGCCCAGGGCTCTAAATTCTATGAACAACTCAGGGTTGCAGATGAATCAACGAATCTAGGACATGAGCTCAGGCACTGGACATGAAAGACTTTGGGTTGCAAGGTCAGGCCTTTAGATGCTATGCACAACTTAGAGCTATCGAATACATGAAAGACTCTGGGTTGTGAGCTCAGGGTTTTAGATACTACGAGCAACTCTAGGCTATGGTTCACATGAATGACTACTGGTCATGAGCTCAAGGCTCTAGAAGTTACAAACAACTTAAAACTACAGTTGACATGAACAACTCTAGGCTCTGAGTTGAGGGCTCTAGATGTTATGAACAACTCAGGGCTATGGATGACATGAACGACTCTAACTCATGAGCTCAGGCCTCTACATACTATGAATAGATCAAGCTTGATGTTAACTTGAAAGACTCTAAGTCGTGAGCTTAAGGCTCTAGATGTTATGAGTAGCTTAGGGTTGTGGTTGACATGAATGACTCTCGGTTGTGAGCTCAAGGCTATAGATCCTATGAATAATTAAGGATTGTAGATGACATGAATGAGTCTGGGTCATGAGCTTAGGCCTGTATATACTATAAACAACTCAGGGTTGTAGTTGACATGAAAAACTCTAGCCCATGATCTTAAGGCTCTAGATGATATGAACAACTGTGGATGACATGAACAACTCTGACTCTTGCGTTCAGGCCTCTAGATACTATGACTATCTCAAGGTTGTTGTTGATTTGAAAGACTCTGGGTCATTAACTCAAGGCTCTAGATGCTATGAACCCTCAGGGTTGGGGGTTGAAATGAATGACTCCGGATCATGAGCTAAGGGCTCTAGATCCTATGAAAAAGTTAGGGCTATGGATGACATGAATGACTCTAGGTCATAAGCTCAAGTCTTTAGAGACTACGAATAACTCAAGCCTATGGTTAACATGAAACACTCTAGTCATGAGCTTAGGCCTTTAGATACTATGCATAGCTCAAGGCTATGGTTAATATGACCGACTTTAGGTCATGAACTCAAGGTTCTAGATGCTATGAGTAACTTTGGGTTGTGGCTGACATGAACGACTACAGGTCGTGAGCTCAAGGCTCTAGATACTATGAACAACTCAAGGATATAGTTGACATGAACAACTCCTGGTTGTGAGCTCAGGCCTCTAGATGCTACAAACAACCCAGGGTTATGGATAACATGAACGACTCTGACTCAAGAGCTCAAGCCTCTAGATACTATGAACAGCTTAAGGTTGTTATTGACTTGAAAGACTCCGAATCGTAAGCTAATGGCTTTAGATGATATGAACAACTTAGGGTTGTCTTTGAAATGAATGACTCGGGATCATAAGCTCAAGGATCTAGATCCTATGATTAATTCAGGGATGTGGATATCATGAACTACTGCTGTTCATGAGCTCAGACCTCTAAATACTACGAATAACTTAAGGTTGTGATTGATATGAATGACACCAAGTCGTGAGCTCAAGGCTCTAAATTCTATGAACATCTTTAGGTTGTGGATGATATAAATGACTCTGGCTCATGAGCTCAAGCCTTTAGATACTATGAACAACTTAGGGCTATTATTTACTTCAAATAATCTGGGTCATTAGCTCAAGGCTTTAAATGCTTTGAATAGCTCGAGGTTGTTCTTGACATGAACAATTTTAGGTCGTCAGCTTAAGAATCTTGATTGTATGAATAATTCAAGGTTACAAATGACATGAATGACACCGGGACATGAGCTCAGGCCTCTGAATACTATGAAGAGCTTAGGGTTGTGGTTAACACGAACAAATCTAAGTAATGAGCTCACAGCCCTGTATCATATAAACAACTCTGGGTTGTGGTTGACATGAATGACTACATGTCATGAGCTCAAGGCTCTAGATGCTATGAACAACTCAGAGTTGTGGTTGCCATGAATGACTCCAGGTTATGAGCTCAAGTCTCTAGATGGTATGAATAGCTCTACGGTGTGGTTGACATGAATGACTACGAGTCGTGAGCTCAAAGCACTAGATGGTATGAATAATTAAGGGCTATAATTGACATAAAAAACTCCAGCCTGTGATCTCAAGGGTTTAGATGTTGTAAACAACTCAGGGTTGTGGATGACATGAATGACTCCGACTCATGAGCTCGGGCCTCTAGATACAATGACCAACTCAGGGTTGTTATTCAGTTGAATGACTTTAGGTCATGAGCTCAAGGCTCTAGATGCTATGAATAGGTTATGGTTATAGTTAACATGAACGACTCTAAGTCATGAGCTTAGGGTTCTAAATGCTATGAGCAGCTTTGGGCTATGGTTGACATGAATGACCATGGCTCATATGCTCAAGGTTCTAGATGCAATAACCAGCTCAAAGCTATGGTTGACATGAACAACTCCAGGTCATGAGCTATGGGCTCTAAATGCTATGAACAACTCAGGGCTGTGGATGACATGAATGAAACTATCTCAAGAGCTTAAGCCTCTAAATACTATGAAATGTTCAAGGCATTTATTGACTTGAAAGACTCTGAGTCATGATCTAATGGCTCCAGATGAAATGAATAGCTCAGTGTTATCTTTGAAATGAATGACTCGAGGTCGTGAGGTCAAGACTATAGATCCTATGATTAATTCAAGGATGTGGGTAACATGAACTACTCTAGGTGATGAGCTCAAACCTATAGATACTATGAACACCTCAGGGTTGTAGTTGACATGAATGACACCAAGTTGTGAACTCAAGGCTCTAGATTCTATGAACAACTCTGGGTTGCGGATGACAAGAATGACTTTGGCTCAGAAGCAATGGCTTCTAGAAACTATGATCAACTTAGTTCTATTGTTGACTTGAAATACTCTAGGTCATGAATTCAAGGCTCTAGATACTTTGAATAGCTCAAGGTTGTGGTTGACATGAACAACTCTGAGTCGTGATCTCAAGAATCTTAATCCTATAAATAATTTAGGGTTGTGGAGTACAAGAATGACTCTGGGTCATGACCTCAATCCTTTAGATACTATAAAGAGCTTAGGATTGTGGTTGACAAGAATGAATCTAGGTCATTAGCTTAGAGTTCTAGATGTTATGAATAACTCTTAGTTGTGGTTGGCGTGAACGACTATAGGTCGTGAGCTCAAGACTCTAAATGCTATGAACAACTTGAAGTTGTGGTTGACATGAATGACTCTAAGTCATGAGCTAAGGTCTCTAGATGGTATGACTAGCTCTGGCATGTGGGTTACATGAACAACTTTAGGTCGTGAGCTGAGGTCTTTAGATTAGTATGAACAACTCAAGGCTATGGATGACATGAACGACTCTGACTCATGATCTCAAGCCTCTACATACTATGAATAAATCAAGTTTGATATTAACTTGAAACACTTCGAGTCATGAACTCAAGCCTCTAGATATTAAAAGTAGCTCAAGGTTGTGGTTGAGATAAATGACTATGGGTTGTGAGCTAAAGGCTCTAGATCCTATGAAAAATTTAAGGTTGTGGATGACATGAACAACTCTAGGTCATGAGCTCAAGCCTCTAGATACTATGAACAACTTAGGGTTGTGGTTGACATGAACGACTCAAGGTCATGAGCTCAAGGCTCTAGATGCTATGAACAACTATGGGTTGTGGATGACATGAATGACTACGGCTCGTGAGCTTAGGCTTCTAGATATTATGAACATCTCAGGGATGTTATTGAATTCAGAGACTCCGGCTCATGAGCTCAAGGCTCTAGATGTTATGAACAGCTTGAGGTTGTGGTTGACATGAATGACTTCGAGTCATGATCACAAGGTTGTAGATCCTAGGAATAATTCAGGCTTGTAGATGAATTAAACGACTCCAGGTCATGAGCTCAAGTCGTTAAATACTATGATGAGCTTAGAGTTGTAGTTGACATGACGACTCCAGGTCGTGAACTCAAAGCTTTAGAAGCTATGAACAACTTTAGGCTGAGGTTGACATGAATGAATCTAGTTCATGAGCTTAGGTTTGTAGATGCTACAAACAGCTTTAGGGTAAGATTTACATGAGCGACTACATGTCGTGAGCTAAGAGCTTTAGATGGAATTAACAACTAAGGGTTGTGGTTCACATGAATGACTCTAGGTCATGAGCATAGGGCTCTAAATCCTATGAACAACTCTGGGTTGTGCTTGACATGAACCGCTATAAGTCTTGAGCTCTAGGCTTGAGATACTATGCACAACTCAAGGCTATAGTTAACATGAATGACTTTGTGTTGTGAGGACGGGTGTGTAGATGCTATGAATAACTCTAGGTTACAATTGACATGAATGACTATGGGTCGTGAGCTCAGGGATCTAAATGCTATGAAAAGTTTAAGGCTATGGTTGACATGAACAATTCCAGCTCATGATCTCAAGGCTTTAGATGTTGTGAACAACTCAGGATTATGGATGACATGAATGACTTCGGCTCCTAAGCTCAAGCCTCTAGATACTGTGATCAACTCTGGGCTGTTGCTGACTTGAAAGACTCTGGGTCTTGAGGTCATGGCTCTATATGCTCAGGGTTGGGATTGAAATGAACGACTCGAGGTCCCATGAGCTCGAGCCTATAGATGATATGAATTGCTTAGGGCTTTGGTTGACATGAATGACTTTGGGTTGTGAGCCCAAGGCTTTAGATGCTATCAATAGCTTAGAGTTATGGATGATATGAAGGACTTTGGATTCTGTCAACTCAGGCCTCTAGATACTATGAACTGCTCAGAACTATGAATGATATGAATGATTCTACATCATTAGCTCAAGTCTCTCAATTCTATGGATAGCTTAGGGCTATGGATGATATGAACAATTCCTGGTCATGAGCTCAGGGCTCTAGATGCAATGAACAACTCTTTGCTCTAGTTGAGATGAACAACTCTGAGTTATGAGCTTAAGGGTTTAGATGCTATGAATAGATTAGGGCTGTCGTTGACAACTTAGGGTTATGAGCTTAAGGCTTTCGATCTTATGAATAGCTTAAGCGTGTGGTTGACATAAACAACTCCAGGTCGTGACCTCAGGGCTCTAAATGCTATGAAAAACTCAAGGCTATGGAAGATAAGAATGACTTTGGGTGATGAGCTCTAGCCTTTAGATACTATGAACAGCTCAGGCTTGTGGTTGACATGATGGAATCCAGGACATGAGCTTAGGCCTTTTGCTATGCACAACTCAGGGCTGTCGATGACATGAAAGACTCCGGGTCATGAACTCAGAGCTCTAAATGCTATGCACTGCTTAGGTATGTTGATGTCATGAAAGACTTTGGGTCAAGAGCTCAAGGATCTAGATGCTATACACAACTCAAGGTTGTGGATTACATGAACGACTATGGATCGGAAGCTTAGGGCTCTAGACACTATGAACAATTGAGTGTTGTGATTGACACAAATGACTCCTGGTCATGAGCTCTAGGCTCTAGATGCTAGGAACAGCTCACGGTTATGGATGACAAGAGCTACTCTAGGTGGTGAGCTCAAGGCTCTAGATGATATAAACAACTTAGAATTGTGGACGATATGAACAACTCACGATCCCATGAGCTTAGGCTTGTAGATGCTATGAATGACTCAAGGTTGCGGATTCTAAGAAAGATTATACATCATGAGCTCAAGCTTATAAATGCTATGAAAGGGTCAGGGCTATAGATGACATGAAAAACTTTGGGTTGTGAGCTCAAGGCTTTAGAAGTAATGAACAACTCAGAGTTATGGATTATATGAATGACTTAGGATCTTATCAATTCAGGCCTCTAGATGCTGTGAACCGCTTAGGGTTGTGGACGACATTTACGACTCCGGGTCGTGACCTTAGTGTTCTAGATACAATGAACACCTCAGAGTTATGGTTGACATGAACCACTTTAGGTCATAAGCTCAAGGCTCTAGACACTATGAAAAACTCAAGGGTGTGGATAAGATGACATACTTTAGTTCGTGAGCTTAATGTCTGGATGTTATGAACAACTCAAGGTTGTGGATGACATGACCTACTCCAGGTCATGAGCTCAAGGCTTTGGATGTTATGAACAACTTAGGGTTATCAATGATATGAACAACTCAGGATCATGTGAGCACAAGTCTCTAGATGATATGAACCTCTAATCCTAAATGCAATGAACAACTCAGGGTTATGGATGACATGAATGACTCCGGGTCGTGAGCTCAAGGCTCTGGCTGCTATGAATAACTCAAGGTTATGGTTAACATGAAGGACTCCGAGTCATGTGCTCGAGGCTCTAAATGTTATGAACAACTTAGGCTTTTGGATGATATGAACGACTCAAGATCCCATGATCAAAGGCCTTTAGATACTATGGACAATGCACAGTTGAGGATGACATTAACGATTCTTGGTTTTGAGCCAATGACTTTAAATGCTATGAATAGCTCAGGGTTGTGCATAAAATGAATGACTCTTGGTCATGAGCTTAGGACTCTGGATGCT
The DNA here is from genome assembly GCA_022058835.1 of Vitis aestivalis var. linsecomii x Vitis rupestris. Lineage (NCBI taxonomy): Eukaryota > Viridiplantae > Streptophyta > Magnoliopsida > Vitales > Vitaceae > Vitis > Vitis aestivalis var. linsecomii x Vitis rupestris. The sequence continues at coordinate 27,285 of JAJJMG010028300.1, read as the reverse complement.
ATGAACAACTCAGGTTTATGGATGATATGAATGATTACGAGTCTCATGAGTTCAGGCCTCTTGAAGCTATGAAAAGATCAGGAGTATGGATGATACGAACAAATTTTGGTCATGTACCCATGCTTTAAATGCTATGAACAACTTAAGGTTGTGGATGACATGAATGACTCTGGGTCATTAGCTCAAGGCTCTGAATGCTGTGAATAGCTCGGGGCTATTGTTGATGTGAACAACTCCAAGTCATGAGCTTAGGCTTCTAGATGCTATGGACAACTTAGAGTTATGGATGACATGAACAACTCTAGATCGTGAGCTTAGGTCTTTAGATACTATGAACAAGTCAAGGATGTGGTTGACATTAATAACTCTGGATCATGAGCTAAAGGCTCTAGATGCTACGAATAGCTCAGGACTATGGATAACATGAGCTACTCCTGGTTATGAGCTTAAGGCAATTGAAGCTATGAACAAGTCAGTGTTGTTGATGATATGAATGACTCGAAATCCCATAAGCTCAAACCTCTAGATGCTAAGAACATTTCAAGACTACGGATGATGTGACAGGTTCTATGTCATGAGCTTAGGGCTGTGGATGACATGAATGACTCTACGTCGTGAGCTTAGGCCTTTGGATACTATGAACAACTCAAGCTTGTGATTGATATCAATGAATTTGAGTCATGAGCTTAGGGCTCTAGATGTTATGAACAACTGAGGGTTGTGGATGATATGAGATAGTCTAGGTCGTGAGCTCAAGGTTATGGATGTTATGAACAAGTCAATGTTGTTGATGGTATCGATGACTCGGGATACCATGAGCTCACCCCTCTAGATGTTATGAACAACTCAGGGTTGAAGATGCCATTAATGATTATTGGTCCTAAGCCAATGACTCTAAATGCTATGAACAGGTCAGAGCTATGGCTAACGTGAATGACTTTAGGTCATGTGCTCAAGCTCAGGGTCATGGTTGACATGAAGAATTTGGGTTGTGAGCTTAGAGGTCTAGATGCTATGAAGAGCTCAGGACTATGGATGACATGAGCTACTCCGCGTCGTTAGATTAGGGCTCTAGATGCTTGAAATAGCTCAGGGGTTGTGGATGATATGAAATATTATGGATCATATGAGCTTAGGCCTCTAGATGCTTTGAACAACTCAGTGGTGTGGATGATATGAAAGACTCTTGGTCGTGTGTCCATCGCTCTAAATGATATGAACAACTCAAGGCTGTAGTTGATACGAATTACTCCAGATCGTTAGCTTAGGGCTCTAGATGTCGTGAAAAGCTCGGAGCTGTGGATGACATGAATGACTCTAGGTTGTGAGCTCAGGGCACTAAGTGCTATGAACAACTCATGGTTGTGGTTGACATCAATTACTTTGGGTCGTGAGCACATGGGTCTAGATACTATGAAAAACTCCAAGTTGTAGTGGACATGGACAATTCCTGTTCATGAGCTCAGGGATCTAAATACTATGAACGGCTGAAGCCAATGGTTGAAATGAATGACTCTGGGTCCTTAGCTTAGGACTCTAGATGATATAAACAACTCAGGGTTAAGGTTTACTTGAACCACTGTGGGTCACGTGCTCAGAGCTCTAAATGCTATGAACAGCTAGAGTTGTGGATGATATGAACAACTCGAGATCCTATGAGCCAAAGCCTCTGGATCTTATTGATTACTACTCAAAAAGTACTATTTTATAGCTTCAAACTAACTGTTTTAAACACTTTTGAGTAGTAGTTAATACCTTTTAACTCAATGGCACATTAAGGAACCTAGCAAGCGTTACTAATCAGTTTTTGGCAAGTTTTGGTGTTTTTGGTAGCTATTTGATCATTGAAACAAGCCAAAGGGAGAATTTTGTGAAATCCATGACAATGCAAGCTGAAGCTCAAATACATGAATAATCCGAGCTTTAGAGTACTTCATAGCCCTTTGCCAAGCTGGGCAATAGGTTGCCAAGCCAATCAGAGATGCAAGGAAGAAAACCAGTGGAAGAAATCCAACAACCAACATTTTTGCATGGCTATGCAAAAATTTTGCATAGCATGCGAAATCAAGAGGAGGAGGAGCTGCAGGATTGAGAGCAGGATTGAGTGAAAGACAATTTCACACATGGTGCGAAATTTCGCACACCATGCGAAATTTTCCTATGCACTGACTCTGTTAGATTTTTATCTCCATATATTTGTGTAATTTCCTATTTTCTCCTTGTAATCAACCTAGATATTTTCTTTTTATATCTTTTTGTATTTTTTTGGTAGACACAGAGAGACACATAGATGGATGAAAATCATTGAACACTTGTAAATTCCCATAGTAAAAATATACAGAGCTTTTGCTCTACCTTTCCTTCTCATTTTGTTTTCACTTTTCTTTCCAGCCAAACAACCTCTGAGGATGATTTCTTAGGGGATGAGTGGCTAGATTTTACATTTCTTGGAGTGATGGAAGCTAGGTGAAGGACCCGAATGCAAATGTGGGAGTTATCCTTGCTTTAAATGAAAGTAGTTGTTAACCATTAATGGTTTTTATTTCAAGGTTTAGCTTTAAATCCCTTAAAATCACCTTGAATGGCCAATACTTGGTAAGCTTTTCGGATTCTACAAATGCTTATTGCTAAATCCATGGATGTCTATTAGTTATCATTTATGATCCATTGGAAGGTGGTTCAAGGTGAGGGTCTTTAGTGTTTAAAGCCATTAATGGGAAGAAATTACCATTTTTCATGAACCCTTTCGACCAAATCTTAATTGCTAAATACAAAACCGGTTTGGGAGATAACCATCATTTATGTTATTGTCCCCAACGCGAGGAAAAGATCCGGAATCTCCCCATTTGCCTAAGGAACCCGATCTTAGTGACCTAAAGCTCCAAGAGACCTTTTCTTTGTAGTTAACTTCACTTATTATTTTTGCTTAACTTAAAATCAATCTTTGCAACCACAATTCCATTTTCTTTAAAAGCTAATTTTCATAAGGAAAAGCACCATTTTATTTCCTTCACTAAAGTCAACTGTACGATGAAAACCCATCCATGTGGATAATCCTAGAGCCATTATACTATGTTAGCTATGCTACCCTAGTATAAGGTGATTTAGGTTTTATAAATTTTGTTGATAACACTCGTCTAGGCCAGAATCAAATGCACAACTGAAAAAGGGACGAATCAAATGGCGTCGTTGCCAGGGATGGTGCCAAAGTACATTGACATGACCTTTGGTGAACACTTGTGATCTTCATCACAAGTTTGGTGATTTTTCTTTTACTAATTCTTTTTCTTTGTCTCTATTTTAGCTTGTCTTTTATTTAGTTTTTAGTTCACCTTAACTTTTTCTTAAAATTGTATTTCTTTTGTTTTCTTTGTTTTTGTTTCAGTGATATCTAGTTGTGCATGCCCTATTGGATACGAGATAGTGAGGGAAGACTTGTGAAGATTGAAACTTCTTAAGAAACTGAGTTGGAAGTGTGCTTGAATGTCATGGATGTTCCACCTGAAGACCAAAATAGCCAACATGGTTAAGAGGATAATTTCAATGCATACCGATCCATGAGGGACTGCATGCATCCACCTCATATGAGTGCATCGTCATGCATAGTGCCTCCCACTGAGCAGCTAGTAATCTGACCTCACATTGTGCCACTCCTACCTACTTTCCATGGGATGGAAAGTGAGAATCCGTACTCGCGTATTAAGGAATTCGAGGAGGTTTGTAATACATTCCAAGAAGGAGGAGCTTCAATTGACTTGATGAGGCTCAAACTATTTCCTTTCACCTTGAAGGATAAGGCCAAGATTTGGCTTAATTCTCTAAGGCCAAGGAGTATCCGAACATGGACTAATTTATAAGCCGAGTTTCTCAAGAAGTTCTTCCCTACTCATAGGACCAATGGTTTGAAAAGGCAAATTTCGAACTTCTCAGCTAAGGAGAATGAGAAATTCTATGAGTGTTGGGAAAGGTACATGGAAGCTATTAATGCTTGTCCTCACCATAACTTTGACACATGTCTCTTAGTGAGCTATTTTTATGATGGTTTGTCTTCTTCAATGAAGCAACTCCTAGAAACTATGTGTGGAGGAGACTTCATGAGTAAGAATCCGAAGTAAGACATGGACTTTTTGAGTTATGTGGCTGAAGTTTCAAGAGGATGGGATGAACCAAATGCTATAGAGGTGGAAAGAATGAAGTCTCAACCTAATGCTAAGGGTGGGATGTATGTTTTCAATGAAGACATTGAAATGAAGGCAAAGATTGCAGCTATGGCAAGGAGATTGGAAGAGCTAGAAATGAAGAAGGTACAAGAAGTGAAACCCATTTCTGAGACACCAGTGTAAGCTATGCCTTGTTCCATTTGTCAATCTTATGAGCACAGGATGGAGGAGTGTCCTACAATTCCAGCAGTGAGAGAAATGTTTGGTGATCAAGCAAATGTTGTTGGTCAATTCAAGCCCAATAACAATGCTTCATATGGCACCACCTACAATTCAAATTGGAGGAACCATCCAAATTTCTCTTGGAAACCAAAGCCACCTCAGTACACACAACTTGCTCAAGCACCTCGGTAAGCCTCGAATCTTGAACAAGTTATTGTGAACCTTAGCAAGGTTATGGGAGACTTTGTGGGAGATCAGAAGTCCATCAATGCTCAACTGAATAAGAGAATTGACAGTGTGGAGGGTACATTGAACAAAATGATGGATGGGATACAAAATGATCTGTCTCAAAAGATAGACAATGTCCAATATGCAATCTCAAGGCTTACCAACCTCAACACAGTGCAAGAGAAAGAAAAGTTTCCTTCTCAACCTCATCAAAATCCCAAGGGTATCCATGAAATGGAGGCTGAAGAGGTAGAATCTTCAAAGGTGAGGAAAGTCAAAGCAGTTATCACCTTGAGGAGTGGTAAAGAGGTTGATCAACCCACATCCAAGCCAAAGCATGATGAAGAGAGTGTAGTTGAAAAAGAAAAGAGTGAGGAAATTAAAGGAAAGAGAAAAGGGAAAAGTACAAAGAAAGATGGCCATGATTCTAGTGTGGATGAAGAACCCAAGAGGATAGTCATCAAGGAAGATATGATGAAGAAACACATGCCTCCACCTTTCTCCCAAGCTTTGCATGGCAAAAAGGGAACCAATAATGCATCAGAAATTTTTGAAATGTTGAGGCAAGTGAAGGTCAATATCCTTTTGCTAGACATGATCAAACAAGTACCGACATATGCAAAATTCTTTAAGGACTTATGCACTGTAAAGAGAGGGTTGAATGTGAACAAGAAAGCCTTCTTGATTGAGCAAGTGAGTGCCATTATACAGTGCAAGTCTCTAGTGAAGTACAAAGATCCGGGCTACCCTACCATATTAGTAAGTATTGGAGGGACTTGTGTGGAGAAAGCTTTGTTGGACTTGGGAGCAAGTGTGAATTTGCTACCCTATTCTGTCTACAAGCAGTTGTGACTTAGAGAGTTGAAGCCAACATCCATCACTCTATCTCTGGCGGATAGATCAGTGAAGATTCCAAGAGGGAAGATCGAAGATGTCTTGGTTCAAGTTGACAAGTTCTACTATCCAGTGCATTTTGTTGTTCTTGATACGGATCCAATTGTCAAAGGAACTAATTATGTTCCTATCATACTTGGAAGACCATTCCTAGCTACATCAAATGCAATCATCAATTGTAGGGATGGAGTCTTGCAACTCACGTTTGGCAACATGACATTAGAGCTCAACATCTTCCATTTGTACAAGAAGCATATCCATCCGGAAGAGGAAGAAGGTCTAGAGGAAGTGTGCATGATTGACACTTTAGTGGAGAAACATTGTGATGAGAGAATGCAGGAGGATTTGATTGAGAGTTTTAGGGATCTTGATGAAGGGTTACCTGAACCCTTAGATTTACGTTCTACCCTGCCCCCTTGGAGGAGGAGAGAAGAAATTTTACCCTTATTCAATGAGAAGGAAATGTAAAGAGCTGCTAAGGAGGAGCCCCCAAAGCTTATTCTTAAGCCACTACTTACAGAGTTGAAGTATGCATACTTGGAAGAAGACAAGAAGTGCCCTGTTGTTATATCTTCAACTCTTATCATTCATTAGGATGATTGTCTACTTGAAGTCCTTAAAATATATAAGAAGGCAATAGGGTGGAAACTTGCTGATTTGAAAGGGATCAGCCCTTTAGTCTACACCCATCATATTTACATGGAGGATGAAGCTAAGCTAATTCATCAACCTCAGAGAAGGTTGAACCCTCACATGCAAGAGGCGGTGTGAGCTGAAGTTCTTAAGCTACTTCAGGTCAGTATTATCTACCCCATATCAGATAGCCCATGGGTGAGTCCTACTCAAGTTGTGCCAAAGAAGTCTGGGATCATGGTGGTGCAAAATGATAAGGGAGAAGAGGTCTCTACACGCCTCACTATAGGTTGGAGGGTGTGTATCAATTACAGGAGGTTGAATGCAGTGGCAAGGAATGACCATTTCCCTTGCCCTTTATTGATTAGGTGCTTTAGAGGGTCTCTAGGCATCCTTTTTATTGTTTTTTGGATGGCTACTCCGGGTACTTTCAGATAGAAATTGATGTTGAAGACCAGGAGAAGACCACTTTCACGTGCCCATTTGGAACTTGTGCATATAGGAGAAAGTCTTTCGGCTTATGCAATGCACCCGCAACTTTCCAAAGATGCATGTTCAGCATTTTTAGTGATATGGTGGAGCGTATTATGAAAGTCTTTATGGATGATATCACCATATATGGAAGTGCATTTGATGAATACTTGGTCAAATTAGAAGCTATTCTGAACCAATGCATTGAGAAAGACTTAGTGCTTAACTGGGAAAAGTGCCATTTCATGGTACACCAAGGGATTGTCCTTGGGCACATCATCTCCAAGCAAGGCATTGAAGTTGACAAAGCAAAGGTTGAACTCATTGTTAAGTTGCCATCCCCAACAAATGTCAAAGGAGTAAGGCAATTCCTTGGCCATGATGGGTTCTATAGGAGGTTTATCAAGGATTTCTCTAAGCTTGCAAAGCCTCTTTGTGAACTATTGGTGAAGGATGTTAAATTCATATGGGATGATAGATGCCGAATGAGTTTTGAAGCATTGAAGCTATTTCTAACAACCGCACTGATTCGTCCCCAATTGGTGACCTATTTGATTCAGTCCTCAGACAGAAGTTATCAACAAAATTTATAAACCTAATTCACCATATACTAGGGTTGCATAGCTAGCATAGTATAATAGTTCTAGGATCGTCCACAAGGATGGGTTTTCATATTACGAGTGATATTATTTAAAGTACTAAAATGGTGCCTTTTCTTTTATGAGTTAGCTTTAAAAGAAAACAAAATTTTGGTTGAAAATGATTGGTTTTAAGTTAACCAAAAATAGTAACTGAGATTAATTGCAAAGATAAGGTTTCTTGGAGTTTTAGGTCACTAGGTTCAGGTTTCTTAGACAAAAAGGGGAGATTCCAGATCTTTTCCTCGCATTGGGGATAATAACATAAAGAATGGTTATCTCCTAAATCGGTGTGTATTTAGCAAGTAAGATTTGATCCCACTAGTCCATGAAAACTGAAATTGAATCCCATTAATGGTTTCAAACACTAAAGACCTCTCACTGTGAATCATCTTTCAATGGCTCGTAAATGATAACTAATAAACATCCATGGATTCCATGGAGCCCGAAAAGCTTGCCAAGTATTGGCCATTCAAGGTGATCCTAACCTTGGATTACCCTTCAAAGGCTCGTAAGAGATAACTAATGAATCTCCAAGGAGTCCGAAAAGCTTACCAAGTATTGGCCATTCTAGGTAATCCTACCTTTAAACCACCTCCTATAGGCTCATAAGAGATAACTAATGGATCTCCAGGGAGTCCAAAAAGCTTACTAAGTATTGGCCCAAGTGATTTTAAGGGATTTTAAGTGAAACCTTAAAATAAAAACCATTAACAGGTAACAACTCTCCTCATTTAAAGCAAGGAAAACTCCCACCTTTGTATCCGGATCCCTTACCTAGCTTCCTTCAGTCCAAGAAACAAAAAACCTAGCCACTCATCCTCTGAGAAAACATCCTCAGAGGTTGTTTGGCTAGAAAGAAAATAAAAACTAAATGAATAGGTAAGGCAGAGAAAAAGCTCTGTGTATTTCTTACTAAAAGAATTTACAACTGTTCTCAGAAATTTCTTCTGAGATGAATTTACAAATGTGATTTGGAATTTATTCCGAGATATTACAAAAGAGATATTTTAAGACATATATAGAGAGATATTTTTAACTCCTCATTTAGATATCCTAAATATCTAAAAATATCTTTAGCTGATTACAAGGAGAAAATAGGTAATTACACAAAATATCTCGAGATAAAAATCTAACGGAGTCAGTGCAAAAATATCTGAAAATTACACAGGAGGATTTTCGCAAGGGTTACGAAATTTTGCACAGGTTGCAAAATTCATTTTTCACATTCTGGCTCTCTATCTTGCAACTTGTACTCCTTTTGGCATTTCGCATGCTATGCGAAATTGTTGGATATTAGATTTCTTCTCTGATTCTCTTCCTTGAATACTTGATTGATTTGGCAAAGGCTACGAAGCTCTCCAAAACTTGGATTCTTCATGTGTTTGAGCTTCAACTTGATTTGGCATGGACTATTCAAAATTCTCCCTCATTCTTGGCTCGTTTTAATGATAAAAAAACTATTAAAAACACCAAGACTTGCCAAAAACTGACTAGAAACATTTGCAAGGGTCTTTAATGTGCCAATTGAGTTAAAAGGTAATAAATACTACTCAAAAGTGTTTAAAAGAGTTTATAACAAGCTATAAAATAGCACTTTTTGAGCAATAATCACTCCCCCCAACTGACATATTGCTAGTCCATTAGCAATGAAGGAGAGAAAAAAAGAAAATAGATAGTAAAATAATTTACAAAATCATGTTGATCACTCCAAAAAATTTTCAAGTGCCATAATGTAGAGCATACTCTCTCATGGGACATTAAAGAAGCAAAACTCAACTTTCAACAAGAGTTTATCAAATATCTTGCCTGATCACAATTCATAAAGAGTAGGCATTATGCAAATTTAAGCATAAAAAGAATTTCCACTCCTAGAGGTCTAATCCTTATTTTTTCACAAAAATCTAAGTGTTAAGCTTATTAGTTTCCGATTATAATATGTCAGACTATTCTCTCCCCCCAACGTAGTTCTTTCTCAAACCTTAGCAAACTAACCAACCTCCAATAGGCTAAGAACGTACCTCTTTTATTTCACAATTTTTTCATTTTGGGTGTGCAATGCTAAAGGTATTATCTCCTAAAGTGTCCATGTAACGGGGATCCATCGATGACTCCCAACCAATCAAGGTTTAGGGCATCAAGCTTTAAGGATCTTTCGACCACTAACTCCTCGGATTTCACCTTGGACTTTTGAGAATGAAATTTAATACCCAAGCATCTACAATATGTTAAACTCCACCTATTCACCCTTGTAACGAATATTAAGGTCGGTGACTCTCAACTAATAAAGGCTTAGGGCATCGGGTTTTAAAGACTTTCGTCGTATACCCCTCAGACCTTGCTTGGGTTTCAAGGCAAGTGTAGCACTTTGTTCTTTCTTATATTTTTTTTTTCAAAGGCTCATTGGCCTTGTATAAGGTGTCCCAACACTATTAAAACGAGGTTAAAGGTACCAAGTTGAAATTTTCCTAAGTTCAAGGGGTGAGATAGTTTTTCATCTTATAAACGGAACCTAATGTGCATAGTGTGTTGATTCGTTCCCAATTGGTGTATCAGCTGATTCATGTCCTCTCAATGGTCTCCAACAACGGTGCCATTTGATTTGTGTCCAGCTGGTGTTCCTTGATTGCGGTCCTCATATGGGAGTAATCAACAAAATTTATAACCTATTACACCATGTACTATGATAGCCTCAGCTAACATAGCATAGTGGCTCTAGGATCGTTTACTAGGATGGGTTTTCACTCTACAATTGATATTAATTCAAAGCTAAATTGGTGCTTTTTCATTTCAAGGTTAGCTTTAAAAGAAAACATAAAGATGTTTGAAAAGGTTGGTTTTAAGCTAACAAAAATAGTAACTAATTTTAATTACAAAGAAAAGTGTTTCTTGGAGTTTTAGATCACTAGGCTCAGGTTCCATATACAAAAAGGGAGTTTCGATCACTTGAATCTTTTCCTCGCATTGGGAATTTAACATATAGTTATTTCTCGAACCGATGTGGTATAGATGCTTCCCCTTAATGGGTTTAAACACTAAATCCCTATCACTGATGCATCTTGCAATGGTTCATACCTCTCACCTAGTATTTGCCATTCAAGGTGATCTTTAACCTTGGATTACCCGTCAAAAGCTCGCAAGAGATAACTAATGGATGTCTCCTTAGAGTTCAAAAGCTTACCAAGTGTTGGCTTTTCTAGAAAATCCTACCTTTAAACCACCTCCCAAAGGCTCGCAAGAGATAAACTAGTGCATCTTAATGGATGGAGATCACTTGCCTTACCAAGTGTTGGCCCAGGTGATTTAAAGGCATTTTAAGTTAACTAAAAACATAAAAATCATTAACGGGTCACACTTTCTCTTCATTAAAAACCAAAACAACAAAACTTTTAATTTTGCATTCGAAAACTTACTCGGATTTCTTCAATCCAAGAGACAAAGAGCCTAGCCAATCATCCTCTGAGGAAACATCCTCAGAGCTTGTTTGGCTAGTAAGAAAAAATAAATACAATACAATCAAATTGAGTAGGTAAGGCAGAGCAAAGCTCTGTATTTTACTTCCTTCCAAAAACTATACAAAAAGTTGTCTCTGAGAACAAGCTCCCGAGATCACTGTAATGGAAATTACAAATAATATATATATGAGGTTCTTCACCCTTTGTTCTTACTTAAAGACTAAGGAATCCTATGATAGGTGGATTACAAGGAGAGAATGGGGATTTAGACATCAAATATCTGAAGTAAAAAATCTAAAAATGTTAGTCACAAATATCTGGAAGCACTCAGGAGAATTTCGCAGGCGTGCAAGATGGCTGCAAAATTTCGCAACCTGAAGGACACCATTTCGCAGCAATCCTCTTGTGATTTCGCAGCCAAAGGCTGATTTAACAGCCTGCGAAATTGGCCTTCAGCTTGGTGTGATTGGCTTCCAATGGCTCTAACTTCTTCATTTCAACTCTGAATCATACACTGTTTGAAGCATTGGATTCTTGGCTTCCCGATCTTCAAAACAACATATAGTATGCATAAATTGAGCTCCAGGAAGTGCTCCAAAAGTGTCTAACAATTTTTGTCCTCTTGAATGCTTCATGTTAGATTTCTCTCTTTGCTTTCCCTTCTTGCATTCATGATTTGCTTATGGCAAAGGACTATAAAGCTTCAAAGCTTTGATTCTTCATGTTAATGAGCTTCCCATTGCTTTGCCATGGATTCCATAGAACTCTCCTCAATCTTGGATTGTTTTGGTGATCAAATTACTATCAAAAACACCAAAACTTACACAGTTTGATTAGAAATGATTGCAAAGGTCCTTAATATGCTAATTGAGTTAAAAGGTAATAACTATTACTCAAAAGTGTTTAAAAGAGTTAATTACAAGGTACAAAATAGCACTTTTTGAGTAGCAATCATGTGTGGTAAGATTAAAGTGGAAGAAATAAGGTTGAATTCAATAAGAGTTTCAATAATTTATCAACCTCAATGAGCATAATACAAACTCTAATATTTAAGTAAAAATGTAAGAATTCAATTTCTCCCATTTCATTTTGAGAATTTTTCCTTAATAATCATGAAGAGTAGAGTAAAAACTTTTAAAAATTATTAAAAATTTTAAGCGAAAACAACTAACTTAACACGTTAACCTAGCATTATTAACAACACTTCCTTCCTCAACTCTTCCCCCAACCAAGATCAACATTGCCCTCAATGTGGCAAGAGCGATTACAAATAAAGGGAGGAAGTGGTACCTTCAGAGTGAAATGGAGTTTGAGACGTATAGGAGAAACCACATGATTAAAAAAAAAAACAAAAGAGTAATGAGTAGAGGAAATAGAAGAATGGCAAATATAATAAAAAAATGATGTGTATATATTACTCTTAGAAAGTACAATATGAGATATGATCATGTAATACATCCAATCCCATAATATAAAACATCAAAACAAGTAATTATGTCTACTAATATAATAAATAAATACAAGAGAAAGAGATGATCAAGTAGTGGTATGATCATGTGAAGATGATGGCCCTATGGTGGCCTCCTAAGTGGATTAGATCGGGACATCGGCTCTAGTGGTCTCCTTAGCTGGAGCTATGGGCTCTGATGGTCCAGGAATGTCAGGCTGAGGTGACGGCAGAAGTCCTAGATGCTGCTGAATTTGACGAAGGATAGCAATATGCTGGTCCTGTTGAGCACGTACGTTAGCCATTTACCATAATAAAGTAGTGTGTGTAGTGGTCAGTGTCTGGAATGTATGTACCATGGCACGAAACTCTATGGCAGAAATGGTGATGGAGGCCTCAGATGTAGAAGGTGCATCCGGTGGAACAGTAGGAGTGGTAAGAGGAGTAGTATAAGTGGCCTTAGGCATAGGTGCTATAGGGGCAAGTGGTACAAACTCCGTGGGAAGCTCATCCTGTTGTGCTTGCTCAACCTATGGTGGCATTGGAGATACTAGCCTGGGTGGGGCTCCTAGAGGTGTCGAATAACCCGTCAACTGTATCCATTTGTTGAGAGTGAATCACTCTTGACAATGGTAGTGGTGCTCAAAGTGGGGCTCAGTAGGATAGCCCGTATACTCTAATATGTGACAGAGCAACCTCGAAAATAGGAGTGGAATAGTGTCGACCATTTGGAGCTTCTTCCTATGAACCTTCTCCTCAAAGTGGAGGAGAGAGGCCATAATTAAATAATGTGGCCCAAAATAGAATCCCTCTGATATCTGGAATACGCGTCCAGGATAGCTCCTCACCTCTACACTAAATGTTGAAGAGGAAAAAGGTTGGACCGTAGCAACACATCTACTAGGAGCATCCCAGGTGGAAGCTCCTTACGTAGAAGGACTGAATCTACAGAGGTCCCCTTGGATAGGATGTGGACCATGTCCCATTGAGATACAGGGGATCAGTCTCGAAAATCTGTTGGATTCGTTGGCTCGTATAGAATATGTAGAGCTTCTGCAACATGTCTACTGTCAAGGATACTTGGCACCCATCAATGCTGAAGTGAATGGCGGTAGGACTCTGGGCGTCATGAGTAGTCATAGACTAATAAAAGTCTAGTGCCACCCTGGGGTAAAAGAACTCCCTAGGAGTCATAAGGTGCACGAGATGGTACCTCTGAAGCATTCTGAATGAATCCCGAAGCTCATGCTACTATCGCATGACCTTGAGGTCAAAATATAGCTCAGAATGGAATGGTTTGGCTCTAGAATCTGAATTTCCCTCAATGGGCGGAACGGTGACCATAGGCTGTTTGATGATGGCTTCCAATGACATGCCGGAAGGATGTTGAGAATCGGTAGGAGCCCGAGGATCAGGCTGTGAAGGTCTAGACAACTCTTTAGGGCCTGAAGTCCTAGCCCTCTTAGCTGGAGTGTGACATATTGAGCTCTCAAGGCGTGAAGAAGTCGCCTCGGGTGTAGTCGGTGGTCTCCACATCTCGTATCTGCACTGAGGAGGATTAAATGGCACTTCACCCTCAAAAGATAGAATGGTCGAGGCCTCGAGGGCTTGAGATGTCGAATCCTGTGTAGGTGATTGTGAGATAGTGAAGAGTCGGTATGGCCTCCTCGAATCCGAGGCATATTAGAAATGGAGTGGTCGCCTCTTCGAATGGGTGGGCATGGGCATCCAATCTATGGAAGTTGGAGCGTCGCAAGGTGATGAGGGCTTTCGCAATGGGTAGATGGGGTGTGCGAAATGAAAACAGGGCCTAGAGGGCTTTAAATAAACTTTTAAGTGACTATTGGTTTTCGCATAGGCTATTGGAATTCGCACAGGGTTGCGAAATGGGTTCGCACACCCTTTCTAATTTTACACAGGTTTTCGCAAAGCATTTTCACAAAGCTGGGTGTGCGAATTGGCTTTCACAGGGTGTGCGAAATTTTCGCGAGCCTTACGAAATTTTCTTAGGGTGTGCGAATTGACTTTTGTATGGTGTGTGAAATTTTCGCACCCTTTGTGAAATGATATTTGGGATTTTCGCAAGCCCTGCGAAATTTTCGCAGGGTGTGCGAAATGCTCTGTTTTTCTGGTTTTTCCTCTGCTATAAATTTTTTAAGGTTTTTCCTATCTGTTTTGAAATCCACCTGCAGTTAATCTTCAAAAATTAAATTAAATCACAACAAAATAAAATTAAAGCAAGAAATCACAATTAAAATAAGTACTAAATCAATAAAACTTTAAATCAACATTAAAACAAAAAATTATGGACTTAATGTCTTCCGACAAACTAAGTCCATCTAACCACTTGTCTTGTTAAGCTTGATGTGGCTCAAGGAAGATGATTTCCTCCTTGTCTCGAGAAAAAGGCTCCACGAATGGTTTGAGATGATGGCCATTGACTTTGAAACTCCCAATGCTGTCAGAATTGAGTAGTTCCACTACTCCATTTGAATACACTTGTTGAATAGTAAAAGGACCTATCCACCTTGACTTCAGCTTCCCCGGGAAGATGTGGAGCTTAGAGTCATACAACAAGACTCTTTGTTCCTTCTAAAATTCTTTGTGGGAGACTAACTGATCATGCCACCTCTTCAATCTTTGTTTTAGGCATTATTTCTCAATTCCTCCATCTCATTAAAGTTTAAGAACCTCTTCATGTCGGCTCTGCTCAAATCCATGTTGAGCTTCTTGATTGCCCACCAAGCTTTGTATTCCACTTCCACGGGGAGATGGCACGCTTTGCCATAGACTAGGCGATAAGAAGACATTCCAAGAATGGTCTTATAAGTTGTTTTGTATGCCCACAATGAATCATGAAGCTTAATAAACCAATCTCTTCTGCTCATATTCACCACCTTCATCAGTATGTTTTTTATCTCCTGATTTGCTAACTCAACTTGCCCAGAAGTCTGAGGGTGGTAAGGTGTAGCTACCTTATGCTTCAACCCATACTTGGCTAAGAGAGTTTCAAACGACTTGTTACAAAAATGAGTACCCCCATCACTAATTATGACCTTGGGTGCTCCAAATCCAGAGAAGATGTTCTCTTTGAGAAATTTGAGAACAACTCTGTGATCATTGTGTTTGCAGGAGATCACTTCAACCCATTTAGAAACATAATCTACTCCCACTAAGATGTAGGAGTAGCCAAAGGACATAGGAAAAGGTCCCATGAAGTCAATGCCCCAGACATAAAAAAGATCAACTATTAAAATTGGGTTCAAAGGCATCATGTTCCTGCGTGTTAACTTCCCAAGCCTCTGGCATCTATCACAGCTCCTGCACATGGTGTGGGCATCTTTGAAAAGTGATGGCCAGCAAAAACCCGATTGCAATACCTTCATAAATGTCTTATGAGAAGCAAAGTGGTCTCCACATGCACTTTCGTGGCAATGACTGAGGATCCCTTGTTGCTCTTGTTCAGGGACGCACTTCCGTATTATTTTATCCACACAATATTTAAATAGAAATGGCTCTTCCCAATAGTAGGCATGAATTTTTGCAAAGAAGTGCTTATTATCTTGTGCTTTCCACTCACTAGAAACTTTTCTGGTAACTAGATAGTTAGCAATATGAGCATACCAAGGAGCAACTTCCATCAACATGAGTGAATCCTCTGGAAAATAATCATTAATAGGAAAACTATGGGAATTATATGCAATGGCTAGCCTTGACAGATGGTCGGCTACCACATTCTCCACTCCTTTCTTGTCTTTGATCTGAATATTGAACTCTTGAAGCAAGAGAATCCACCTAATCAGCCTCGCCTTTGCATCCTGCTTAGTCAGCAGATATTTCAAGGCCGAGTGATCAGTATAAACCACAATGAAAGACCCCACCAAGTAAGCGTGAAATTTATCTAAGGCAAAAACTATAGCTAACAATTCTTTCTCTGCTGTTGTGTAGTTTCTTTGCGCTTCATTCAACGTTATGCTCGCATAGTAGATCACATGGGGCTTTCCATCTTCTCTTT
Source organism: Vitis aestivalis var. linsecomii x Vitis rupestris (assembly GCA_022058835.1). Taxonomy (NCBI): domain Eukaryota; kingdom Viridiplantae; phylum Streptophyta; class Magnoliopsida; order Vitales; family Vitaceae; genus Vitis; species Vitis aestivalis var. linsecomii x Vitis rupestris. The sequence continues at coordinate 11,122 of JAJJMG010028300.1, read as the reverse complement.
GCCCAAGAACAGCTCCTATAGCAAAGTCATTGGCATCGCACATCACTTCAAAGGGCAATTGCCAGTTGGAAGCTCTCACTATTGGAGCGTCGTCAGAAATAGCTTCAGTTCTTCAAAACTCTGTTGACATCGATCATCCCATATGAATTTAGCATCCTTTACCAATAGTTCACAAAGAAGTCTTGAAAGTTTAGAGAAATCTTTGATAAACCTCCTATAGAACCCAGCATGGCCAAGGAATTGCCTTACTCCTTTGACAGTTGTTGGCGATGGCAACTTGACAATAAGTTCAACCTTTGCTTTGTCCACTTCAATGCCTCACTTTGAGATAATATGCCCAAGGACAATCCCTTGGTGTACCATGAAATGGCATTTCTCCTAGTTAAGCACCAAGTTGACTAAGCATTCATCAAATGCACTTCCATATATGGTGATATCGTCCATAAAGACTTCCATAATACACTCCACCATATCACTAAAAATGCTTAACATGCATCTTTGGAATGTTGTGGGTGCATTGCATAAGCTGAAAGGCATTCTTCTATAGGTGTAGGTTTTGAATGGACATATGAAAGTGGTCTTCTCCTAGTCTTCAACATCAATTTCTATTTGAAAATTCCCGGAGTAGCCATCCAAGAAATAGTAGAATGGATGGCCAGACACCCTCTCAAGCACTTGATCAATAAACGACAATGGGAAGTGCTCCTTCCTTGTTTCAACATTCAACTTTCTATAATCAATACACACCCTCCAACCTGAAGTGAGGCATGTAGAAACTTCCTCTCCCTTATCATTTTACACCACCTAAAGTGAGGTGTGCCAGAGATCCCTGATTTCTTTGGCACAACTTGCGTAGGACTCATCCATGGGCTATTTGATATGGGGTAAATAATACCAGCCTGAAGTAGCTTAAGCACTTCAGCTCGCAGCACCTCTTGCATGTGAGGGTTCAACCTTCTCTGAGGTTGAAGAACTAGTTTAGCTTCTTCTTCCATGTATATATGATGGGTATAGACTAAAGGGTTGATCCCTTTCAGATCAGAAATTTGCCACCCTATTGCCTTCTTACATCTCCTAAGGACTTCAAGTAGACAATTCTCCTGAAGAGTGGTAAGAGATGAAGAAATAACAACAGGGCTCTGCTTCTTTTCTTCCAGGTATGCATACTTCAACTCCATGGGTAATGGCTTTAGAATAAGCTTTGGGGGCTCCTCCTTAACAACTTCTTGTGTCTCCTCCCCATTGAATAAAGGCAGAATTTCTTCTCTCCTCTTCCAAGGGGGTAGAATAGCAATCAAATATGAGGATTCAAGTAACCCTTCATCAAGATCCCCAAGACTCTCGTTCAAATATTCGAGCATTTTCTGATCACAATGCTCATCCACTAAGTTGTCAATCATGCACACCTTTTCTGGTCATTCTTCTTCTTCCAGATGTAATTGTTTCTTGCACAAATAAAAGATGTTGAGCTCTAACATCATATTGCCAAACGTAAGTTGCATGACTCCATTCCTACAATTGATGATAGTATTTGATGTAGATAGGAATGGTCTTCCAAGTATGATAGGAACATAGTTAGTTCCTTTTGGCAATTGGGTACGTATCAAAAACAACAAAATCCACTGGGTAGTACAATTTGTCAACTTGAACTAGGACATCTTCAATCATGCCTCTTGGAATCTTCACAGATCTATCTGCTAGAGATAGAGTGATTGATGTTGGCTTTAATTCTCCAAGTCCCAATTGCTTGTAGATAGAGTAGGGTAGCAAATTCACACTTGCCCCCAAGTCCAACAAAGCTTTCTCCACACACGTCTCTCCAATCATTACTGAGATGGTAGGATAGCTCAAATCTTTGTATTTCACTGGAGACTTGCACTGTATAATGGCATTTACTTGCTCAGTCAAGAAGGCTTTCTTATTCACATTCAACCCTCTTTTTATAGTGCATAAGTCCTTCAGGAATTTTGCATAAGTCGGAACTTGTTTAATCATGTATAGCAAAGGGATGTTAACTTTTCAAGAATTTTTTATGCATTATTGATTCCCTTTTTTCCATGCAAAGCTTGGGAGAAAGGTGAAGGCGTGTGTTTCTTCATCATATCGTCCTAGTTGATGGTCCTCTTCGGTTCTTCATTCACAATTGATTCAAGGTCCTCCTTCTTTGTACTGTTCCCTTTTCTCTTTCCTTTGATTTCCTCCCTCTTCTCTTTCTTTGCTTCACTCTCTGGTTCATGGTCTGGCTTGGGTATAAGCAGATCAACCTCTTTACCACTCCTTAGAGTGATCACTGCTTTGACTTCCTTCACCTGTGAAGATTTTCCCTCCTGAGCCTCCATTTCATGGATACCCTTAGGATTCTGATGAGGTTGAAAAGGAAACTTTCCTTTCTCTTGCACTGTATTCAGGTTGGTGAGCCTTAAGATTGAGTACTAGAGATTATCTATCTTTTAAGATAGATCATTTTGCATTCCATCCATCATTTTTTTCAATGTATTCTCTACACTGTCAATTCTTTGACTGAGCTGAGCATTGATGGATTTCTGGTCTCCAACAAAGTCTCCCATGACCTTGCTAAGATTCACAATGGCTTGTTCAAGATTCGAGGCTTGTAGAGGTGCTTGGCCTGGTTGTGTGTACTAAGGTGCCCTCGGTTTCTAAGAGAAATTCGGATGATTCCTCCAATTTGAATTATAGGTGTTGCCATATGAAGCATTGTTATTAGGCTTAAATTGTCCAATAACATTTGCTTGATCTCCAAACATTTATCTCACAGTTGGAATCGTAGGACACTCCTCCACTAAGTGCTCAAAAGATTGACAAATGGAACATGACATAGCTTGCACTGGTGTTTCAGAAATGGCCTGCACTTCTCGTATCTTGTTCATTTCTGGCTCCTCCAATCTTCTTGCCATAGCTGCAACTTTTACTTTCATATCGATGTCTTTGTTCAAAGTATACATCCTAGCCTTAGCATTAGGAGCATTAGGTTAAGACTTCATTCTTCCCACTTCTCTAGTATTCAGCTCATCCCATCCTCTTGAAACTTCAGCCACATAACTCAAGAAATCCATGGCTTCCTCCAAATTCTTACTCATGAAGTCTCCTCCGCACATCGTTTTTAAGAGTTGCTTCATTGAGGAAGACATACCGTCTTAAAAATAGCTCACCAATAGCCATGTATCAAAACCATGGTGAGGACAAGCACTGATAGCATCCATGTATCTCTCCCAACACTCATAGAATTTCTCATTCTCTTTAGCTAAGAAGTTTGAAATTTTCCTTTTCAAGCCATTAGTCCTATGAGTCGAGAAAAAATTCTTGAGAAATTCAGCTTGCAAATCAGTCCAAGTTCGGATACTCCTTGGCCTTAAAGAATTAAGCTAGATCTCGTCCTTATCCTTTAAGGTGAAAGGAAATAGCTTGAGCTTCATCAAGTCAATTGAAGCTCTTACTTATTGGAAAGTATTGCAAACCTCCTCAAATTCCTTGATATGCGTGTAGGGATTATCACTTTCCATCCCGTGGAAAGTAGGTAGAAGTGGCACAATATATGGTCGGATCACTACCTGCTCTGTAGGTGACACTATACATGACGGTGCACTCATATGAGGTGGATGCATGCGGTCCCTCATGGATCAGTATGCGTTGAAATTCTCCTCCTGAGCATGTTGACTATGCTGATCTTCAAGTGTAGCTTCCATGACATTCACGCACAATTCCAACTCTGTTTCGTGAGGAGTTTCAATTTTCACAAGTCTTCCCTCACTATCTCGTATCCAATAAGGCATGCACAACTAGCAATAGCTGAAACAAAAACATAGAAAAAAAACAAAAGAAAAACAATTCTAGAAAAAAAAAAAAAGGTTAACTAAAAACTATATAAAAGATAAACTAAAATAAATAAATAAATAAAAAGAGTTAGTAAAAGAAAAGAAAAATAACCAAACTTGTGATGAAGATCACAAGTGTTCTGTAAAGGTTATATCACTGTGAAGTGGCACCATCCTCAGCAACAGCACCATTTGATTCATCCCCAATTAGTGATCTATTTGATTCAATCCTCAAACGGCAGTTATCAACAAAATTTATAAACCTAATTCACCATATACTAGGGTAGCATAGCTAGCATAGTATAGTGGTTCTAGGATTGTCCACAGGGAAGGGTTTTCATATTATGAGTGATATTATTTAAAGTACTGAAATGGTGTTTTTTATTTTATGAGTTAGCTTTAAAACAAAACATAATTTTGGTTGAAAAGGATTGGTTTTAAGTTAACCAAAAATAGTAACTAACATTAATTATAAAGAAAAGGTTTCTTGGAGTTTTAGCCCACTAGGTTCAGGTTCCTTAGACAAAAGGGGGAGATTCCGGATCTTTTCCTTGCATTGGGGATAATAACATAGAGAATGGTTATCTCCCGAATCGGTGTGTATTTAGCAACCAAGATTTGATCCCACTAGTCCATGAAAACTGCAGTTGAATCCCATTAATGGTTTCAAACACTAAAGACCTTTCACTTTGAATCATCTTTCAATGGCTCGTAAATGATAACTAATAGACATCCATGGATTCCATGAAGCCCGAAAAGCTTACCAAGTATTGGCCATTCAAGGTGATCTTAACCTTGGATTACCCTTCAAAGGCTTGTAAGAGATAGATAATGAATCTCCAGGGAGTCTAAAAAGCTTACCAAGTATTGGTCGTTCTAGGTAATCCTACCTTTAAACCACCTCCCAGAGGCTCGTAAGAGATAACTAATGGATCTCCAGGGAGTCCGAAAAGCTTACCAAGTATTGGCCCAGGTGATTTTAAGGGATTTTAAGTTAAACCTTAAAATAAAAACCATTAACGGGTAATAACTCTCCTCATTTAAAGCAAGGAAAACTCCCACCTTTGTATCCGGATCCCTTACCTAGCTTCCTTCAGTCCAAGAAACAACCTAGCCACTCATCCTCTAAGAAAACATCCTTAGAGGTTGTTTGGCTAGAAAGAAAATAAAAACAAAATGAATAGGTAAGGCAAAGCTCTATGTACTTCTTAATAAAAGAATTTATAAGTGTTCTCAGAAATTTCTTCTAAGATGAATTTACAAGTGTGATCTGGAATTTCTTCCAAGATATTTTAAGACATATATAGAGAGATATTTTTAACCCCTCATTTAGATATTCTAAATATCTAAAAATATCTTTAGCTAATTACAAGGAAATAATAGATAATTACATAAAATATATCGAGATAAAGATCTAATGGAGTCGGTGCAAAAATATTTGAAAATTACATAGGAGGATTTTCGCAAGGTTTGCGAAATTTCGCACAAGGTGCGAAATTCATTTTCCTCAGTTTTGGTTTTGCAAGGCTTGCACAATTCATTTTTCATAGTCTTGCTCTCTATCCTGCAGCTTGTACTCCTTTTGGCATTTCACATAGCCATGCAAAATTGCTGGATGTTAGATTTATTCTCTGATTCTCTTCCTTGCATACTTGATTGATTTGGAAAAGACTATGAAGCTCTCCAAAACTTGGATTCTTCATGTGTTTGAGCTTCAACTTGCTTTGCCATGGACTATACAAAATTCTCCTTCATTCTTGGCTCATTTTAATGATAAAAAAGCTATCAAAAATACCAAAACTTGCCAAAAACTTATTAGGAACATTTGCAAGGGTCTTTAATGTGCCAATTGAGTTAAAAGATAATAAATAATAGTCAAAAGTGTTTAAAAGAGTTTATAACAAGCTATAAAAGAGCACTTTTTGAGTAGCAATCATGCACCAATAGTGAAGGCTTCCAACTGGCAACTGCCCTTTGAGGTAATGTGTGATGCCAGTGACTATGGTATAGAAGTTGTTATTGGGTAAAGAGAAGACGGAAAACCCTATGTGATCTACTATGCGAGCAAGACATTGAATGAGGCTCAAAGAAACTACACAACCACTGAGAAAGAATTGTAAGTTATAGTTTTTACCTTGGATAAGTTTCGTGCTTACTTGATGGGGTCCTTCATTGTGGTTTATATTGATCACTCTGCTTTGAAGTATCTGTTGACTAAGCAAGATGCTAAAGCAAGGCTAATTAGATGGATCCTCTTGCTTCAAGAGTTCAATCTCCAGATCAAAGACAAGGAAGAAGTGGAGAATGTGGTAGCAGACCACCTTTCAAGGCTAGCTATCGCACATTATTCCCATGGTTTGCCCATTGATGATGATTTTCCAAAGGAGTCTCTCATGTTGGTGGAAGTTGCTCCTTGGTATGCTCACATTGTGAACTACCTGGTCATAGGAGAAGTTCCAAGTGAGTGGAAAGCACAAGATAAGAAGCACTTCTTTACAAAAATTCATGCCTACTATTGGGAAGAGCCATTCTATTTAAGTATTGTGCAGATTAGATACTAAGGATATGCGTTCTTGAAGAAGAGCATAAGGAGATCCTCACTCATTGCCATGAAAATGCATATGGAGGCCACTTTGCTTCTCTAAAGATAGCTATGAGGGTGTTGCAATCAGGTATTTGTTGGCCATCACATTTCAAAGATGCCCACACCATGTGCAAGAGTTGTGATCAATGCTAGAGGCTTGGGAAGTTGACACGCAGGAACATGATGCCTTTGAACCCCATTTTGATAGTTGATCTTTTTTATGTTTGGGGTATGGACTTCATAGGACCTTTCCCTATGTCTTTTGGCTACTCTTACATCTTGGTGGGAGTAGATTATGTTTCTAAGTGGGTTGAGGCAGTCCCATGCACAATGACCATGGAGTGGTTCTCAAGTTTCTCAAGGAGAACATCTTCTCAAGATTTGGGGTGCCTAAACCATAATTAGTGATAGGGGTACTCATTTTTGCAACAATCCTTTTGAAACTCTCCTAGCCAAGTATGGGGTGAAGCATAAGCTAACTACACCTTACCACCTTCAAACTAGTGGGAAAGTTGAGTTAGCAAACCGGGAGATTAAAAACATATTGATGAAGGTGGTGAACACAAACAGAAAAGATTGGTCAGTCAAGCTCCTTGATTCACTATGGGCATATAGAACAACTTATAAGACCATTCTTGGGATGTCTCCTTATTACCTAGTCTATGGCAAAGCATGCCATCTCCCTATGGAATTGGAATACAAGGCTTGATGGGTAATCAAAAAGTTCAACATGGATTTGAGCAGAGCTGGGTTGAAGAGGTTCTTAGACCTCAATGAGTTGGAGGAATTGAGAAATGATGCCTACATCAATTCAAAAATTGCAAAAGAGAAATTGAAGAGGTGGCATGATCAGTTAATTTCCTGCAAGGATTTTCAAAAGGTACAAAGAGTCTTGCTCTATGACTCTAGGCTCCACATATTTTCGGGCAAGCTGAAATCAAGGTGGATAGGTCCTTTTACCATTCACCAAGTGCATTCAAATGGAGTAGTGGAACTTCTCAACTCCAACAACACTGGGAGCTTCAAAGTGAATTGCCACCGTCTCAAGCCCTTTGTGGAGTTTTTTTCTCGTGACAAGGAGGAATTCATCCTCCTTGATCCACATCAAGCTTGATAAGACCAGTTTTTTTATGGACTTAGTCTTTCTAAAGACTATCGAGTCCATATATTTTTGTTTTATTTTTTATTTGAGAGTTTTCCTGTATTATTACTTGTTTTGATTTTGATTTCCTGTTTTAATTTTATTTTGGTTTGATTTAACTTAGGTTTTTGATGATCGATTACAGGGAGGACTTCAAAGCAGTCGGGCATGTCCTTAAAGATTCTTGGCAAAGGAAAAACCAAGACAATTTGCACACCCTGCAAAATTTTCGCAGGGCATGCGAAATTCATGGCTCATTTTGCATGGGGTGCGAAAATTTTGCACATCCTGTGAACCAATTTCGCACATTGTGCAAAAATAAATTAGCCCTTCAAACTCATTTCGCACACTCTACGAAATTTTTGCAGCGCATGTGAAAATTTTGGGCACCCAACACCGTGCAAAACACTGTACGAAAACCTAAGGGGTTTGCGAACCCATTTTGCGCCCCAACGCCATTTCGTACGTTGTGCGAAAACCAAAAGACACTCTGCCATCTCTTTTTAAACCCCCGAGCCCTAATTTCCCCATTTCACAACCACCCTATCATTGCGAATCCCTCATTTTCCTCTGCCACCTTGCGACCTCGTCTCTCTCCATTCGACACCCTGCCCCGCACATCTCACTTCAAAGAGTCGCACTCTGAGGCCCACCTTCCATTTTCGACATGGCACGAACCCGAGGAGCCCTTTCCGCCCCTTCATCGAGTCACACTCCTAGGCAGAGAGCCTTCTCTGCTCGAGTGCCTCGTGATTCTCCATCTTAGGCCACGGAGGCCCCGTAGATTCCACCTTCTGAGGGTGGAGTGCCCACTAGTCCTTCCTCTCCTGATCCTTAGCGCAGATATGAGACGAGGAGACTGCCTACTATACCAGGGGCAACTACTTCGCGCCCTGAGAGTTTAGTGTGGCACCCTCCTGCTAAGAGGGCCACGACTTCAGGCCCAGGCGAGTCATCCAGAGCTTCACAGCCTGAGCCTCCTGTAGATTCTGAGTTTCCTTCTTACATGTCACCGGAGTCTATTATCAGACTCCCAATGCTCACAGCACCACCCATTGAGGACAACTCAGATTGCAGAGCGAGACCTTTCCATTCGGAGTTATATTTTGATCAAGAGGCCATGCGACAGCAGCCTGAGCTCTGAGACTCTTATGGCCTACTGCAGAGACTCCATTTCACTCAGGAAGTACCACTTCCTCCTTTTATTTTCAATTGCTCTTGACACATTGAGGGCAATGTTGATTTTGGTTGGGGGGAGAGTTGAGGAAAGAAGTTTTGTTAATAATGCTAGGTCAATTTGTTAATTTAGTTACTTTTTGCTTAATTTTAAAAGTTTTTTTTACCCTATTCTCCATGGTTATTAAGGAAAAATTCTCAAAATGAAATGGGAGAAACTGAGTTCTTGCCTTTTTACTTGAATCTTAGAGTTTGTATTATGCTTATTGAAGTTGATGAATTATTGAAACTCCTATTGAATTCAACCTTATTTCTTCCACTTTAATCTTACCACACACTGTGCACATTAGGTTTCAATTCTAAGATGAAAAACTATCTCACCCCCTTAACTTAGGAAAATTTCAACTTGGTACCTTTGACCTCGTTTTAATAGTGTTAGGACACCTTATAAAAGGCCAACGAGCCTTCAAAAAAAAAGAAAAAAAGAAAAAAAGAACAAAGTGTTACAATTGCCTTGAAACCCGAGCAAAGTCCGAGGGGTATATGGTGAAAGTCTTTAAAACCCAGTGCCCTAAGCCTTTATTAGTTGGAAGTCACCAACCTCAATGCTCATTACAAGGGTGAATAGGTGGAGTTTAAAATATTGTAGGTTCTTGGGTATTGAATTTCAATCTCAAAAGTCCGGGGAAAAATCTGAGGAGTTAGTGGTCAAAAGATCCTTAAAGCTTGATGTCCTACACCTTGATTGGTTGGGAGTCATCGATGGATCCCCGTTACATGGACACTTTAGAAAACAATACCTTTAGCATTGCACTCCTACAATGAAAAAAAAAATTGTGAAATAAAAGAGGTGCGTTCTTAGCCTATTGGAGGTTGTTCAATTTGCTAAGGTTTGAGAAAGAACTAGGTTGGGGGAGAGAATAGTTCGACATGATATAATCAGAAACTAATAAGCTTAACACTTAGATTTTTATAGAAAAATAAGGATTGGACCTTTGGGAGTGGAAATTCTTTTGATGCTTAAATTTGCATAATGCCTACTCTTTATAAATTGTGATTAGGCAAGAGATTTGATGACTCTTGTTGCAGGTTGGGTTTTGCCTCTTTGATGTTCCATGAGAGAGTATAATCCGCATCATGCCACTTGAAATTTTTTTGGAATGATTAGCCTGATTTTGTAAATTATTTTATTTTCTATTTTTCTTTATCTCTCCTTCATTGCTAAGTGATTCGTTCCCAATTGGTGTCTCAGCTGATTCATGTCCTCTCAATGGTCCCTGACAGTGGTACCATTTGATTCGTGTCCAGCTGGTGTCCCTTGATTGTGGTCCTCAGAAGGGAGTAATCAACAAAATTTATAACTTATTACACCATGTACTAGGATAGACTTAGCTAGCATAGCATAGTGGCTCTAGGGTCGTTCACTGGGATGGGTTTTCACTCCACAATTGATATTAATTCAAGAGCTGAATTGGTGCCTTTTCATTTCAAGGTTAGCTTTAAAAGAAAACATAATCTTTGGTGGAAAAAGGATTGGTTTTAAGCTAACCAAAAATAGTAACTGATTTTAATTACAAAGAAAATGGCGTCGTGGCCGGGGGTGGTGCCACTTTACAGTGATATGACCTTTTCAGAGTACTTGTGATCTTGATCACAAGTTTGGTGACTTTTCTTTTCCTTTTACTAACTCTTTTTATTTGTTTATTTTTTCTTTGTTCATATTTTAGTATACCTTTATTTGGTTTTTAGTTTACCTTAATTTTTTTTCTTAGAATTGTTTTTCTTTTGTTTTCTTTTGTTTTCTCTATTTTTAATTCACAAATTGCTAGTTGTGCATGCCATATTGAATACGAGATAGCAGAGGAAGCCATGAACTTCATCAGTTATGTGGCTGAAGTTTCAAGAGGATGGGATGAACCGAATACTCGAGATATGGGAAGAATGATGTCTCAACCTAATGCTAAGGGTAAGATGAATATTTTGAATGATGGCATAGACATGAAGGCAAAGATTACAGCTATGGCAAGGAGATTGGAAGAGCTAGAAATGAAGAAGATGCAAGAAGTGCAAGCCATCTCTCAGACACCATTGCAAGCTATGCCTTGTGCCATTTGTCTATCTTATGAGCACTTGGTGGAAGAGTGTCCTACCATTCCAGCGGTGAGGGAAATGTTTGGTGATTGCAACACCTACAATTCCAATTGGAGGGACCATCCAAATTTCTCTTGGAAACCACAACCACCTCAGTACAAGCAACATGTTCAAGCACTTCTGCAAGCCTCGAACCTTGAACAAGCTATGGTGAATCTTAGCAAGGTCATGGGAGAATTTGTTGGAGCTCAAAAATCCATCAATGCTCAGCTCAGTCAAAGAATTGACAGTGTAGAG